>LGRX02004445.1:0-106781 GCA_001247695.2 Cymbomonas tetramitiformis
CGTGATGAAGATGTTGATCACCAAAGACGTCCAGCAGCAAGCTTTGCGCGTGCAACGCAAAGGAGTCCGCCGAGCTCTCAGGCCATAACCCACCAGCAAGACGGCGTTGCTCAAGCGTCCAGATTTTCAAGAGAGACCACCGCTCCAAGCCAACCTGGCTGCAATACGCGTGACGAGGTGTGGATGTTACCTGCGGCAAAAGGCATGGTACGCAGGTTTTCAGAAGTAAAAAAACCAACCATCTCCATCCAACTGGCTGGATCGCTGTGATTTATCGCATGCCAGGAAGGCAGCTTTGCAGCCGCGATGCAGGCATCAGGCGGGAACATATGAACATCATCCAATACCCTATATGATGACATCGGCGACGAACCTACCTCCTAGGTTAGCATCCATAGGCGCTTATTGGTTTCCTAGACGGACTAACTTGCCATTGGTAGCCGCCTCGGAGGCCACAAAAAGACGGGCAAGGCTAGCGGCGGTTGGCCGTTTCGCGGGCTCGCGGTGCGCGCAGTCCATAACTGGGTTCCAGATTGCACGGCTGACACAGGTATTGCTTGACCGCTTCCCCAGGATGTCATGCACAGTCGCGTTGGTGGCATCATCATTAACTCTCTTCAGGGCGTCATGTGAATCTCGAATCAAGATGCGCACGAGGATCGGGGCAATCGCCCACATGTCGGTTGCAGATGTCGGTCCTCCATGACTGTACTCCGGCGCATACACTGATCCAGGCTTCTGATGTGCATCGTCAGGCGTTCCGGAGGTCCATCGGTGCCTTCGGTAGTGATCTTCAGGCAGCCCTTTCTTATGCTGCCGCCTTGATAGCCCGAAGTCGATGATGACCAAGCTGTCGGGCCTCGTCGGGGTAAGCACCATGTTTGTTGCCCGGACGTCCCCGTGGGAGATACCGGCTTTATGCAGCGCAGCAAAGCCTGTCAAGATTCTGGCGCACAGGTCTCTCTTGAAGGTCATGGTAACAGCCACGGGCGGTTGTGCCAGGAAGGCGTCCAGGGAGATGCCGTGGTCCATGGAAAGTAAGAACGGTGCACATGCGGGACGTTCTCGTTCGCCAAGCTGCCGCAAACCGAAGTGGAGTATGGGCGACACGTACTGCGGAGCTGAATTCGCGGCGAGGGTCGTCATGTATAGTTCCCGAGCAAACTCGGAAAAGCGGGTTGACGCGCTTGGCCAGTGCTTTAGACTGAAGTCTTTGTACACCAAAGGAACTGTGCCGTTGAGGGTGCAACCGACTCTGGTTGACGCGAAACCGCCGTCGCACTTTTTCGCCGGACCTAAAGGATTTGAGAACGTGACCATATTGTAGGAGACTTCACCCAAGTTGCAGTTCTGCGCCAGAGTGCGCACGACATCCGGGCCGTAACGCCAGGCGGTTGTGCGTGGGTGACGACTGTTCTCGGACGTGAGCTGGGAGTAGTACTCCGAGCAACCACCCACGAATATGGGAAGCGGTGCTTGTGGAAGGGGTTTCTCCTCCTCGACAGAAGCTTCAAGTGCACTATGTGCCCTTTTCAACTTCACTATTTTTTTCTTAAGACGCTTGGACTTGTTGTTACGGCTGCGGGTTTTGCGTTTCTTGGTCTTGTAAAAGGTGCAGCAACCGCCCTCCTCTATCCGACCTAGTATTATGTTTAATGATGTTACACACATACGACACGCCACAACCCACATGCGCCCACGGTCCGCCGCACCGGCCCGAAACAACCACATATCTCCTACCGGCCACACCCCCTGAATATGGTCGCGTGTCAGAGGAGCTGTCCTCACACCACACCAAATATATCCCGTGTGCCCTACCCACATGCGCCCACGGTCCACCGCACCAACTCGACACAACCACATACATCCTACCGGTCACACCCCTTGTTATGGTCGCGTGTCAGAGGAGTTGTCCTCACACCGCACCATAGATATTCGGTGTGCCCAACCCACATGCGCCCACGGTCCACCGCACCGACCCGAAACAAACACATACATCCTACCGGCCACACCCCCTTGTTATGGTCGCGTGTCAGAGGATTTGTCCTCACACCGCACCATAGATATTCGGTGTGCCCAACCCACATGCGCCCACGGTCCACCGCACCGACCCGAAACAAACACATACATCCTACCGGCCACACCCCCTTGTTATGGTCGCGTGTCAGAGGAGTTGTCCTCACACCGCACCATATATATTCCTTGTGCCCAACCCACATGCGCCCACGGTCCACCGCACCAACCCGAAACAGCCACATACATCCTACCGGCCACACAATTTTATTATGGTCGCGTGCCAGAGGAGCTGTCCTCACACCGCACCAAATATATTCCGTGTCCCCAACCCACATGCGCCCACGGTCCACCGCACCGACCCAAAACACACACACATACATGCTACCGGCCACACCCCCTTAATATGGTCGCGTGTCAGAGGATTTGTCCTCACACCGCACCATAGATATTCGGGGTGCCCAACCCACATGCGCCCACGGTCCACCGCACCGACCCGAAACAAACACATACATCCTACCGGCCACACCCCCTTAATATGGTCGCGTGCCAGAGGAGCTGTCCTCACACCGCACCATAGATATTCGGTGTGCCCAACCCACATGCGCCCACGGTCCACCGCACCGACCCGAAACAAACACATACATCCTACCGGCCACACCCCCTTAATATGGTCGCGTGCCAGAGGAGCTGTCCTCACACCGCACCATAGATATTCGGTGTGCCCAACCCAAATGCGCCCACGGTCCACCGCACCGACCCAAAACAAACACACCCATCAACATCCTACCGGCCACACCCCCTTGTTATGGTCGCGTGTCGGAGGATTTGTCCTCACACCGCACCATAGATATTCGGTGTGCCCAACCCACATGCGCCCACGGTCCACCGCACCGACCCGAAACAAACACATACATCCTACCGGCCACACCCCCTTAATATGGTCGCGTGTCAGAGGAGCTGTCCTCACACCGCACCATATATATTCCGTGTGCCCAACCCACATGCGCCCACGCTCCACCGCACCGACCCAAAACAAACACATACATCCCACCGGCCACACCCTTTTATTATGGTCGCGTGTCAGAGGAGCTGTCCTCACACCGCACCATATATATTCGATTTGCCCAACCCACATGCGCCCACGGTCTGCCGCACCGACCCAAAACAAACACATACATCCTACCGGCCACACCCCGTTATTATGGTCGCGTGTTAGAGGAGTTGTTCTCACACCGCACCATACATATTCAATGTGCCCTACAGATTTACGCCCACGGTCTGCCGCACCAACCCGAAACAGCCACACGCATCCTACCGGCCACACCCCCTTAATATGGTCGCGTGTCAGAGGAGCTGTCCTCACACCGCACCATATTCCGTGTGCCCAACCCACATGCGCCCACGCTCCACCGCACCGACCCAAAACAAACACATACATCCCACCGGCCACACCCTTTTATTATGGTCGCGTGTCAGAGGAGCTGTCCTCACACCGCACCATATATATTCGATTTGCCCAACCCACATGCGCCCACGGTCTGCCGCACCCACCCAAAACAAACACATACACCCTACCGGCCACACCCCCTTAATATGGTCGCGTGTCAGAGGAGTTGTCCTCACACCGCACCATACGTATTCAATGTGCCCTACCCATTTACGCCCACGGTCTGCCGCACCAACCCGAAACAACCTAAAAAATTCCAGCTACCACACCCCGTTTCAACCGAGCCACGGGTCCGGGGGCGCGCCTCGAGCCTTGAATAACAAGGACACGCGCACGCCTCTCCTAACCCACCGGCTGGGATCCTCACCTACCCCGACCGAAAATGCAATGATGACGAGTAGCCACGGGTACAGGGGGCGCGCAGCGAGCCTTGAATCAGGCCACGCGCACGCCGCTCCCGACCCACCGGCACCTCGTCGAGGAAAAATACCAATATCTTTCCGTCATGCAGCGTTACCTCCCGAGCCGAATACCATCCCTCTCCGACGGCGGACGGTATTTTCAGATAAGCAAGCAGGTTCATAAAGCAAATCATAAAGCCACAGAAAACTCACCGTCGGTTCTGCAGGCTCTTCAGGAGCGCCGCCTTCTTCACCCGCGGGCTCCTCGTTGACGTCCTTATTCAGGTCCAACGCGGCTGCTGCACCGGCTTGGGCAGCTTGCCCCACGGCCTGCACACCCGAAAACCCTGTGTGTGGCGGGGGGGGGACAAACGCAAAACACGGCCAACGAAAAACGTCGGTCTAAGACCATGATGTTTCACAAAATTTAAACTGAAAGCTCGCACCGGTGGATCTCCCCCGTTCCCGCCGTTGGAGCGTCCCGCCGCAGCAAGGAGTCTTGCTGCGCGATGGCTACCAGACGTACGTGCGGGAGGAGAAGACGCCATGTTTATTATATATTCAAACTTCAAAATTACTACAAGGGCGGAAAGGGAAGGTGGTCAAAAAACCTTCTCTTTCGAAAGAACGAATAAGGCCCGCCCACCGCAGTTTAAACCCTCGCCTGATTTGAAATCGAGTGTTCCAAGTATTTATTATTTTAAAGTATATATGTCACATGCGTGGGTATGATGACGATCGCGATTTTGATTGGACTACACCACTGACAGGCTTTCCCCATTCACGACATTCCCTGACATATTTATAGTGCACGCGAGCCTTCGCGAATCAGGTTGCCACAAACTTTTATACCTCGACTGATTCAGTGTGTATAATTACTCATCGTCGACTGCAAGACAAATCTTTGGCCTTTCACAAACCCAGCCTCTTCGAGTCATATCTCCTGGCATCGCGCCAGTCATTCTGGGGCTCTCGCGTGAACCCTGGGGCATCCTGAAGCGGGCTTGGTGACATTCCTATGTCATCGGGTGTATAATTCTACCGATTTATACCGACTTAAGCAAACTTAAGCAAACTTAAGCAAACTTAAGAAAACTTAAGCAAACTTAAGCAAAAACCTTGTTCTAGTGTGTTGGCAAAGTTGTATCGGTAGAAATCTCCGGTTTGGTGTCGTTTTGAGGGAGCTTAAATTCAGCCCATACTATCCCGTGGTCGGAGATGATATAAGGGTTTTCCTCCGTCCATCCAGTTTCAACTGTCATTTCTGCCATAGTTGTGTTGGCCATGATATGGGTAAGTTTTGCTTTTGAGTTTTTGGATATAACATGTGTGAAAATTTCCGTGTTTGGATTACTGCCTATTCTCCCGGGGGTGGGTTAACCCACCGTAAGAGGGGTTTACGGTGGGTTACCAAACCCTAAGTATTCCACATTTCCCGCGTACTCCGCGCGATAACAGGTGGTTAACCCCGTGAAAAATAACAACTAGACGCCCATACGGAGCTGGCAAAATCACCAACAACCCAAGCAGGGCTTTGGAAACTCACAAAACTCATGCCGCCGTCAACCCAAACCAGAAATCCAGAAAAAATATGTTGGTCGTTTGCTTACCGTCCCGTCAGGTGCCTGTATGTGGTCGGGATTCGTTGGGCCATTCAAGAGTTCGCCGATAACTGTAGTGACCTCTTTGAATACCCTCTCGACGGACGCGGAGGTAGTAGGCTATGACCCAGGGAATGCAGCGAGCAAGCTCTTCACTGTCAAATTCAAATACGATGGTGACGTGCACGACAAGGCTTTGAAGTTCGTGGAGGAATATCTGGTCGGTGACCCACCGGAGAACGAACGCCGCGACGAAGAGGAGGCACCAACCGAGACAACCTTAGCTCTTGTTGTTCGCAGTGGCAACGGCTCTGACTCGGCCGACCCAGCAGCACCACTTGTTCGCCCTAGGCCTCGCACGAATTACCGTTAATATGCGCTTACCCCGAATAATATGAGTATTTCTTCTAAAATTTACCTGATATTTTGCTGTATACCCAAATATGGATTAGCGCGCGGGGGGTTGGCTATCTTGACTTTGGGCATGCATGTGATAAATCGTGATGCCTCAACACATTATCAAACCTTAAAAAGTCTTAACATGCCATCAGAGATGAGGTATATAGCCTAGGTGAACCTACCAATACGTCCGGTTTTTGGTAACCCGCCGTAAGCAATTGCCTCAACCCACCGGTCGACCCTATCGACTTGGCATATCATTTTCATGAAATAAATCAGTCGGAGTGCATTATATTAGGGTATCTACGGTCGAAAGGACTCATAATAGTTATCCCGAAGCATAGGTTCGATGCCTCAACTCGATTTGTGCATGAGTTATAGGCCATTCAAAATTGCTCTTACGGTGGGTTAACCCACCTTAACCCCGGGAGAATAGGCATTACGGTCCATTATCAGTATCAGTATGGGGATTCGACCTGGACCGGGCCTAGTCGACGCAATGTTCATTTACGGTATTACGCTTGCCCTGATCCCGCTTGCTACCGATTTTTGGGTTGGTGGCTATAGCACCTTCGACCTCGACGACGTCGTCCAGTGCCCCTCGCTCGCATCGCTCTGCCGCTCTTTCCGTACACCGGGTCCGGCGGCGAGTATGTACCCGGACGGCGTGCCCGCGGAACCGTACCTGCATCATCCGCCCTGGTTGCTGTGCATGGACTACGCGGAGTACTACCGCACCTTCGACTTCGACGGTGTGATCACTCTGATGGCGGACGCGGTGGGGTTTACCGCCGACAGCTTGGATCGATGGTACATGGGCTGTTTCAACTACATGCAGTACGCGATGGCGCACGCCGTGGACCTCGACGATGCCGGCGTTTGCGAAAATCTGTTTTCCGTGCATCCACCATCCTGGGACGGTACGCAGAAACGCTGCGTCGCCACACCGCCGTCGGTGGCGCTGGCCGTCAGAGCCTCCACGCAAGCCGTGCTCGGCGGGGTTCGCATCGGAGCGCGACTGCTGGCGTACCTACCGGTGATCGTGTACGAGTTGCGCGATCGCTGGGAGCAATTTTTCGTCGACGCGTCCAAAGGCGCGACGCAGATCCAACGCGCGCGTGACCGTGAGGGGCTGGTGCATCAGCTGTTGGAAACGCCGAACACGCAGGGGTGCCACCGTTCGGACTCGGTGTACCCGGAGACCAGCACCGGCGGCACGGAAACCGTGGATGTCACGGTACGTGCTTATCGGTCGGTGAGTTCGCCGCCGCCAGGGGACGCGTGCCTCACAAAATTGTTTTTTTACGCCGCAGGTGCTCAACTATTGCGTGCGCAACTACGTCATCGATCAGATGTCCTTGCTCGCGCTGGTGGTGACGGATCACGCCAAAGCGTTCAACATCACCAAAACCCTGAATCTGTACCTCGCGGGCCACCACGCGGCGTTCGCTGCTATGCGATTCACCTACCGCTACGCCGCCACCTTGATATTCGGAGCGTACCAAGCAAGTCGCGGTCCCCGGTGAGCAAATAGATTGACATCGACCTATACGTTGACACCTGGATGTTGTCGCGCAGGTGCCACCGGCGAATCCGTCCTACCCCGCGCCGCCGCCCGCGCTGACACCTCCACCACCGCCGCCCCCGTGCAAGATCCCCATCGTGCGCACGACAGGCGCCACGGACGCCAAAACGACCGTACACCTGGGGTTGGACGCGTGGGTCGCGTACGGCTGCGGAGTCGGCACCTCCGCTGTTTACAGGGACTTTATCGAGACGCATTCCGTGGACGGGTACGCCGGGCACACGATCGTCGCGCACAGATCGGCTTACGGAACTGAACCGCAAGACCTTACGGTGAACTGCTCGTTCCTGGACGTGTACGGCGATTACAGCGCGCTTCTGCCACCGGACGAGTGCGCCAACCGATACGAGGACGGCGAGTGCGTGATATCTGGGCACCCCGCGTACGGCGACATGAACAACGTCGATACCACGGACCTGCGCACGTCCCCGAACGTTTACCTTTTCGACGACACCGAACAGGAGCAGTGCACCTGCGACTCGGACGGAGCGTTCTCGGATGCCACGCCCACCTATTACAACTGCCCAACGGCCGCGCACTACGATTCCAGGACGACCACGCTCGGCACGAGGCGTAGCGTCGTGCGGTCTTATCTCGCGGACGTGGACGGAGCGACCCTGGAGGGCGCGGGCGACGTGCGGTATCCGGTTTGCCGCGCCTTGCAAGTGGCGATACTGGACGGCGACCCGACGACGGACACCGAGCTGACGTACGCGTATGGCATGCCGCACCGCGAACGGTGTCGCATGACCGAAGCTCAGTACTCGAACGGCTTGGTTTCTTCCGGCTACGGCGTGCAGGCGGAGTGTTCGCTCGTGGCCGTGACGGACATCGCGGAGGACGCCGACCGCCAGGCCGCCACCTTTGTTTTGGAGGATCCCGCCCGCGTTATGCGCTTCCCGGTGCGCATCGTGGAGCGCGAGGTCGTGGAAGGTCAAGCGCATCCCAAAGATTTAATCGGCGCCTCTCCGGAATGGACCGCGCGTTACACGGAGCAGGTGTTCGGCTGTTCGCCGGGTACAACGTCACCGAAAAGCCCCAGCCGGACTGGCGGGCGTACGAAACCATCGGTGGCACGTACGGCGCGATGCATCAGCCGCTTTGTTCGTACGACCCTCACGAGTTTGTGTCGCCCACGCCGTTGCGCAAGGTCCGTCGCTGCATGCCAAGGACGCTGGTCGGCGCGCCAGCCTCCCCACCCCCGCTGTCGGAACCGCCAGGTCCACCGCCCGAGGCGCCATCCAACCCGCCGATGACCTCCGCGACGGTCTGCAGGGACGCCTACGGCAGCGTGCTGCGCGGGTATCGAATGCAGCACAACCCGCAGAACATCTATCCGTCCGAGTGCGTGTGCGCCGACACGGATCGTAAACCCATATCCACGATCAGCGGTCAGAAGGACGCGGAGGTGATGTACTGCCCGACCACCTGCGTGGGCGACGCGATCGTGGACGGTCCAAGCTGCGTCTGCCGGGCGCGGGACGCCAACGATTTGCGTGCCACGGCCAACGGCGGATCCTTTATCAACAACAACACCGCGGACGCGAGCCAGGTGCAAAACGCAGTGGACGACGCGGCGGACGCACTGTCGGTCGATGTGGCCGCGACCGAAGTCACCAACAGCGCGTACGAGTACGAGTACGCCTACACCTTCAACTTCGATGAAGCCGACGCGCGCTTTCCCACGAAGGCGCAGGCGCAAACCGTTTGCGAAAGCACCCTTGGATCGGAATGGTCGCTGCACGCACCGAGCGCCACCGGCACGGAGACGTATCGAAGTATGCTGCAGACGGCGCTGGACGTGCACAGCAACGCCCGCACCGCGTCCGGTGTTGGCTCCCCCATCATGGACACGCATCCCCTCTGCGCGCGCGTATATCGCGTGCAGCTGCCGCCGAGGATGCGCGCCAGGCACGGCGCCGATCCGTCGCCAAAAAGGAAACGCGCAGCCTTGAATCCGGCGCGAACGCTTCAGCGTATTGCCGCACCGCGCGGCACGCAAACCCTTACTCGGTCTCGGATCAGACATACATCCGCGAGGCTCTGCTCGCGGAGCTACAAGCACTACTCCCCAACTCCGTGACGTACGGAGGTCGCACCGATACAGCCTGCCTCAGCAGCGACTCGCTAAACGGTCTCGGCGACCAGACTACCCGACTTAGCGCGCTTTTCGACGCCGAAACCAACGCCTTCAAAGATTACGTACCCGAAGAGCATTGCGTCGACCACCAGTACGATCAGATAACCGAGGATGGCACCGCCATAGCGTGCGCGCTGCGCGGTATCGCTAAGCAGCGACATTGATGGCTTGCCTTTCTCCGCAGGCGACGGCATGCATTTGCGCAACAAGACCATCAGCAAAACCACTGCGCTTAACACGACCGGGCAACACGGAACCGCTTGGGTCCGCGCCCATATTTCTCCCCGCGCGGGGTGAAGCCTTTCGTGGCGTCAAGGCGGTTGTTGATGCTTTTGATCTCCCGCTTCATGTCGCACAGCATGTCCTGCACGCCGGAGAATATCTGCTTGAAGTCGTACTTCTCGGAGTAGGCGTGGGCGGAGACGTCCTCAATCATGGCGAAACCGTGAGCCGTACCAGAAGCGGAGTGCTGCGAGTAGCACTCACGCGTCCATTGCTGGATAGTTGCCAGCGACTCCGCTGCCCGTTGGTCGTGAAGAAGTAGACGACTAACCACGGGCGCGTAAATGACGGGGTCGAGGGCCTTCGGCCTTGATGAAGAGGGACTTGACCTCCTCATCGTTCAGCGTTGACTTACGCCGTGCAGACCGTAGTGCGGCGTTGAAGGCGGATATAGACGACAACGGGTTGACGTCCTTCACGATCTTGATGCTGAGGAGGTCCGCGGTGCCCTGGAAAGGCCCCCCAGTGTCGATCAGCATGCGGGCGATCTCGAAAAGCGCCCTCTTGCCATCGAAGGGGTGGGACTCGGCGGAGCTCTCGATCCAGTCCGCCGCGGGTGAGGTCGGGTGAATAATCAACTCCAGCGTGGAGAAGAGCAAACGGTTCGCCTCCGGGCGAACGGGCAACGTGGCATCCTCCAGGTCGAATAGCGGCCCGAAAGCGGACTCCTCCGTGGTGAAAGCCGTGCGGAGCGCCAGCACGAGTTTGGCGATTACCGAGTTGACGTTGGACTCCGCACCAGTGAAGCGCCGAGTCTTCTCGTCGTACACCTTCCGGATGACGAGCTTGGCGACCTTCTCGTCGAAATGATCTCGTGCCAAAGATTTGACGTTGGAGAGGAAGGTCGCAGCAGCTGAGGACCATGCCGCTGGTGCAGCCGTAACCAGCGGAGTAGCTGGAGTAGTCGCATGTCGGACCGCAGAGTCGTCGAATATTGTAGCTAGGGAGCGGCGGGCTGCCGCGGGAACGTTGTGTGGTCGAGCACTCATTGTAGAAAGACTGCAGGGGTGAGGTGAGGGAAAGATGGTAGCGAGGCCGTAACGGGCGGGCAACGGCACGATCAGGTAGGCGGTCGTCGAGGAGCTGCAAAAGACGAGAAGAGATAAGCGGAAATTGCGTCCGCGGTCGTGCGGGATTTGAAGTCTCGCGCAAGGCCAATGGTGTCGCCAGCGACCATAGAACCAAAGACCACCCAACGATGCTACGCGTAAATAAAATCCGCGTAAGCGCTGATCTCAAAGACTCCAATCAACCGGAGTCAACCGTGCCATGCCGCCCGCGCGTCCAGCCTCTAGCGTGGGCCCCTCACCCCATCCCAATCGTCGGCGTTTAGCCAATCATACTCGTAGCAGCAGTGTCAATTTAAGCGAAAGTGGTCCCAAACCTGTCAAATATATCAGGGTGATGATACATCCGTCTGTGTCAGATATCAGAATAAAACAGAGTCAATGAAAAGAGAAATACTCCCGTTATACGTTCGGGGTCTAGGGTTCGGAACGGTGACAGTCATACACCCTACTATAGGATGTGACAGTCGGGGTGTCATATCCAGCACTAATCACTTCCAACCAGTTGGACCTCATGTCAACCGGTTACGCCCCTTATCCCAACTACCTACCCCACCGCCCAGGACGCATTCACTCTGGTGGTGCCAGGCCGTTTTTGGCTCGGGCACCGCAGGGGCATTGGTTGACCGCCCTGGGTTGTTGCCACTCCGCTGGCGTTGACCTCCACAATCGAGTGCGACGCCGCCGCCCAAATCGACGGGGACAGGAGGAATCTTGCAAGCCTGCTAGCGTCTAGTTATTAGTTAATTGCTTAGGCAACGCCCTATGCACGAATGTGCTATTAGTTAGGTTGAGAAAGGCCTCTTTGGCCTGGACAATTAATCAACTTTGGGTTAGGTTTAGGGTTTGCACCTTGCATCTTGCATCTTTACAACACCACTCACACCTTCGGGGTGAGGTGGTGTCATGGGGATTCTCAAATTGTGGCAAGCATGGCAAACCGGCTAATCTCTTCCGATCGCACCGGAAACAATCTTTGATTGTTCCTTTTGTTTCAGGAATTCCGAGCGAAAATCCGCTTTGCAAAAAATTCAGGAGCAATTAAATAAAAACAAATGAAATAAACCCCCCTGACTTTCCCCCTTAAATTAATTCATACTCGCGATATACCCCCTTCGATTGGAATGCACCTTGGACGCAGAGACGTTTTCGATTTATATTCTGAGACGTGCGATTGAATCGACTATAAATTTATATAATCGAGGGCGCGAGACATAAATTGAAACTGAATATAATTTATATAATGATAATTCAGATGCACATTCGATGCATAGACGCTATCGATATATATAAATTATAATCATCGCGTTTTCGTGGTGACTCTGCAAAACGTATCTGAGACAAGAATATATAAAAAGGACTCTTCTATGACTCTGCAAAATACGTAGGGTAATGCTGACGCTGGAATTCAGAATAGGAATTGATTATAGAGTGTCATACCTCGCGATATCGAAGATGGCCGGCCGGTTGGCTACCGATCGCTCCCGGTTGAACGGATTGAGATTCATTCCATCGTTGACCAGCTCGCTGAACTACACCGGACTTTGGGCTCTTGAAAAAGCGCGAGTAAATAATTATGAAGCCCCGGCGCCATCGCCAGCGACGATCATCTCTGCGATCGATTTTCCCGAACATGTAATTCTGATTTTCTGAAACCGCTCGATCGTCAAATTTTAATTTCGATTTACATCGCGTCGCCCACAGGCCTTAAAAAGGAATATTCTATGGTTTGGTGTCACGTCACGGAGTCGGTAGTCGGCCGACTATTTCTTTGACCACAGCACGCTGATTGGCTAGGGCGACGTAGGTCGACGTCGGCCGACGGGCATGTCAGGCAATGTCACGCTCCAACTTTTCCGAGTTTTTGGAGTCGGCGAGTTGTGGAAAGGCCTGACATGCCTGACATAAAGCATATTTCGTCGACTTTCCGTCGCCTCATGCACTGTGCATCCTTCGATCTAATGGAGGCCTGATTTTTATGACGGCTTTCGAGAGAGACGACTCTCTGCCGACTAAATCTACGTGCCACGTTGGAAAAGCGACTCGCACCTTCTGTGTTTTTCAGCCTGATGTTGCGTCCCAAGCACCGCTTTCAAAGAAATAACTTGATATTTCTGCTACGGTGAGCCTATGATTATGATATTATTCCGAAGTTATAAGACCTATAACTTCGTAATGATTCTTTTCATTGTGTTTTCCGTAGTGAACTTTTTTATTGGACATGATGAGCGCGTGCGTAAAGATCCCCGCACGTTTTCATCATTGTACCGCTATAAACGGGACAATTGGATCTCACGGGAGAGCCGATCTCCCCCCACTGTATGGGGGGGGGCTGCTTCTCCTTCCGTCACCCCTCGCCGTGTGTGTGTCACCTGTCACAATGCCTCTGCTCCGTGCTTCACTAGATAGCCCGTAATTGCCTATCTTGTTTCAGTTTATGTTATCACGAGCATCCAACACTTTGTTTTTCTGCGTCCGTTGTGTATATATATCACTTATATATATACCCCCTCATTGTCCATTTCGTGAGGTTATCGACCCACATCACGCTAGGTGGTGTTCGTGTTTTCAATTTGCTCGCTTCGGTTCCGTTTGCCGATTCTAGCTCCGTTTATTATCCCGTTACTCCGTTATCTCCGTTACATCCGTCTTTATCCGTATTGCCGTTTCCGTTGCCTTCCTACCGTTTGTGATTGGAGGACTTCGTCGCCGTATTTTTATTTACCGTTACTCCGTGTTAGCGTGTTTTAACTCTGGACCCGTACTTCTTGCCCGTCATGCCTTCAAATCGCCAGACCAGTCTCGCAGAATCTTTGCGGAATGCTCGCCGCTCTGGCACGCCGTCATCAACCCCTCCGTCAAATTCACACTCTCCCACGCCTGGCGCTTCTCGCGTGCGTAGGATTGTTTCCACCGCTTCGTTGCGTTCTCGGCCATCGTCCTTGCGCGCTTCCCCATCACCCTCCGATTTCTTCAATGACCCGTCTGTTCTCCCCTCCACTCCAGTTGAGGAAGGGAGGGAGGATTGCTGGATTTGGCACGCCGACAGTGTCATCGTCATCTGTGTCATCACCGATATGGTTCGACTACTATGACTTCTTCACTGTCATCAGCGCCATATCCGATATCGACTTCGGTAGTCAGACAGTTCATAGCATCTGTCATTTCCACACCTGACACCTTAGGGGCTGTCATCACATTCTTTCGGCGGAAGCTATAACACATCGTATTATCTTGTGTATAGCTTCACAGTTTCACGGTTGACATATGCGAGCGTAGCACCTGACTTGTAGTGCTTCACTGTGTGTTTGTTTTCACAGGTTTGCGCCCACCACCGGCCTAAGGTGGTTAGTTAAAACCGCCAATTATGGCTGGCTAAAGCCTTTATAGGGGCTCGGGGCTGAAGATCGGGGCATGAGGTTCTAGAACGCACTAGTCACGAAAGGGGTAGAGTGAGAGAGAGGAAGATTTTCCGTTCGTGAGCACAATTGCTTAGGACTAAGATGGACCGGTCTAGCTAGCCGCAGTCTCCGAAGCAGAACGCGCGTCGACATCAAGCCTCACGACACGATCGCCACCCTCTCTTACCTTACCCTATTTCGCGGCTGTAAATTTTGAACTTTTGACCCCGCATTTGAAGCCCCTGCCCTTATTTTCTATAGATTGCTCAAGTGTAAATTTGTTTTCTCTTGGCGAGTACTTTGAATGCATGTTTTAGAACCTTGATCACCTAACATTTTGAATTCTTGGATTTTCTTCACTAACGCTCGGAACCGCGACTGTAAATTCCGGCATGGCCTCTACGCCGTATCAGCTGATGGCTCCAGCAAGATTGAGAGCGCACCCAGCTGGTGCATCAAAGAGGCAACTGCAGTTTGATCAACTGGTGCCCACACCAGTAGCCGCGTCATCTCAACAATCAGCGGCTGAAAAGAAGTTTGATTCTGAGTCAGCAGCTTTCCTGGATGACCGCCAGAAGATTGAGGCGCTAGTAAGGGGCATTAAATCTAAGCTGTGTGGCAAAGGGGACGCCATCGACGAGTGGAGGTTTTGTGGTGACGAGTCTAATGCTCGCTCACTACTTGACTCCCTCGTTGAGGAGCTTACCTCGCGCCTCACAAGGTTTAACACCCTTTACGCGCATGCTTTCCGGCTGGACGACGTCACCGCCACAGTGATGCCCAACGCAAACAAACTCCTAAAGGAGTTGTTGGAGTATCTCTGTGGCGGTCCAGCGCTCGCTTCAGTTCGGGAAGCACATCGTTACTTCCCTGACGACGGCAAGGTTATTTTAACTGCCTTAGTCAGGGACGTGATGCCTGACCTGGAGGATTTTGACAAAACTGACTTCATCTTTACCCCCACGGTAGAGGTCCCGGCAGGTGTGAACCCCAAACAGTTCATCAAAGCTTTCACTGACGCTGTCAGTAACGCTGCGACGGACTTGGGGCAACACTCTAGCCTCGACATCTCGAGGGAAGATGCGGTACGTTTGTTCCTTCGTCGTACATGTCCCGTCACCTACAAACAGGTGCACGAGGACTACGCGATTGAAAAGGTCAAGACACAGGCAGAGCTGACCCTGGTGAGCTGTGGACTCGCGATTCAGCGGGTCTACAACACACTAGGGAAAGCGAAGCAACTGACAAGCGCCTTTTACAATGATGCAGGGCACCGCCACGGTGAACGTGGCGGTCTGGACCCCAGGGGAGCCCCTGACCTACGCCCTACCCGCCCGCGTGATGTTTACTACCCTGGACGGTCTTCCCACCCCTTTAAGGGGAAGGGGAAGAATTTCCGTTTTGCTGCCTCCCCCTTGCCGAAGGGGGGGAATTGGCCGCAGGGAATCCGCAGGAAGGGGAAAGGCAAAGGCAAAGGCAAGAAGGGCAAGGGGCAGAAGCAGAAGTCCCGAGTCACCTTCCACCCGGGTTCCAAACAGTTCTACGGCAACTGTTGGTCCTGCGGTGGAAGGCACCGCCAGGCAGACTGTACACACATGCAGCACCTGGCGGCACACTCCATGCGGCTTGACCCCGAGGCTCTAGCCGAAGGGGCCTTCACCGATGTTCTGGCAGCTCGCTATCAGGCAGCTTACGAGCATTCGGAGGAGGCCTTTCAGGCAGTCTGTTGGGAGCACGGCACACCAGACATTTGTGACTCATCGGAGTCGGTGTGCACGTACCCTGACGACGGCTCCCTGTCCTTTGCCGCCTACCTCACCCAGGGGGATGAGGCCTCTCATGCACCCGCTTGGGCACCACAGGAGTGGACTGACTCTGAGTGGGATGCTTGGGAGCTTGAATCCTACACTCAGGAACAACATGACGAGTGGGATCGACTCCAGCGGAAGGCTTCCGCAAAGTTTCAAGCCTTTTGCTATGCAGGGGAGGAGGCGGGCTACGATGAGCAAGATCTTCAGGAGCCGTACTCTTCCCTTTCCCTAGGGAGAGTTCATTTTGGCAGCTTCGGGGTGGGTGGTGTCGATCGTGACACCACGCCAACCCCACCGGTCGATGCCCGCATGGACTCTGCCGCTGCCGTGACACCGCTTGATCTTTCGCCGTTCTACCGTGCGGACCCGAGCATCACATGCTCACCGTGTGACCCACAGCCTGCGTCTACCCGATCGCATCTCGACGCAGGTGTGGTGTTAGACGGGACCGCTCAGACGTTGGATCCTACCGCACCGTTATCGGGTGACACGCCGGGCGATGCCGAGCATGGAGACACCTGTATGCACCCCGTGTCAGCGCTCTTCGCACACGAGACACCCCTGGAGCCTGGCTCCGGGTTGTTCGCTGACATGGTGTTGGCAGGTGATCTTCGGTTTCAATCAATGACCGAACACCGTCTCAGTGAGACCCGGGAGGAAGGAAGGGCTTGGGGGCCGAGGTCTTGGAGCTCACAGCTGGAGTCTGTGGCTGGACCGGAGCCCGGCCCTTCCGTGGAGCTTCGGCGGTCCCTTCCTTCAAAGGTTTCAAAGGTTGTTACTCCTCCCGGCCTCACCGACAGGGAGCAGGACCACTGGGACAGGCTGTGGTGTGAGGATCACACCCAGCCCACCCAGTGGTACGACACCCTGCCGGCTTCGGCCGCAACGACTTCGAGGGTACCACGAGCACCGCCTCCGGTAGTGCCCTTCCCTCCCAGCTCTGGCCCGTGCTCTGTCACCGCAGGAGCTGGACTATATGCCACGGCTATGGACCTCCCTGCCAGCGGACACGGGGTGTCTGCGGGGTCCGTAGTCGGGGCCTCGGACGAGCCCGACAGCCCTGAGCCCCGTGGCTCAGGGGAAGGACAGTACTATGACCCTCCACCGCCCGTCACTGGACCTGCCCTGCGTAGGGGTGTAGGTAGGGGTGGTGTACCCTTCTACAGACATGCCCTCGTCTCCACACTTGTTGTCCTCGGCTTCCTGGGCTGTGCCATGGCAGATGTGAGCTTGCTTCAGGGACAGGAGGATGCCTCGGACGGACTGAGACTGCTGTCACCTGGGGGCCCACGGGGAGGGGCCCAGGGGACGGGGACGGGGATACTGTATGATTGGGGCTCTGATGGTGGCACTTGGGCTGGTAACAATGGGTACAGTGGTTCTTGTGATTGGGATTGGTCAGATTCTGGGGCTGGACACTCTTCCTCTGGACCTGGCCCAGGAGACCCTCACAGTGACCACGGCCAGTTCACCAGCTCGGGTATGCCGCCCGATGCCGCTTCACAAATACAGCTATTCCGGTCAACTATGACAGCAGACAGTGAGGGCCGCCGCAGGCGGTCCCGACACCTCACGGCTCTAACCCTGACAACCTTTCTGGCTATTATCATTCAGTGTCTATTTCTATTCTTCATGGACTTCCAGTCAATATCAGGCGACAGTACAGTGGACAGTGGTGTCGGTGGTGTTGGCTCAGTGGCTTGGCATCAGACTGGCAGTGTCCTCGAGACCACCTCACACCTGGCAGATCTCATGATCACCGTCGGTGGTGCCGTGGTGCACATGTCTTGGTGGCTCGGCTTCACTTGGACAGCACACGGCACACCACCGCCTGGGCTAGTGTTCACCTGTAGCCCGGTTGTCTCGGCCTATGCACTATCACGGGACGGCGATGGCATTGTAGTGGACTCTGGTGCCACTGGAAATATCACAGGCACCAGGTCCAGGATCTCGGCCTTGGATACCTCCTCCACCATTGGTTTCTCTACAGTGATGACAGGTCCTGTATCCCGAACTGACGGGACCTGCACACTACACCTGTACGGTCGTGAGGTACTATCTGGGGAGATAGATGAGTACTCTATTCCTGGCTGCCACTTCAAGGAAGGCGCCAGGACCCTTCTATCTACCCGAGTTATGCTCAGACACGGCTTCAGCTCTCCAGACTTCATCAGCATGACTTACACTCACTTGGACTCAGGCAGGACATACCGTATCACAGACAATCAGGTGGATTACCTCTGGGATGAGCCACAGCACCCGCACACTCACCACTTCGGCTCAGCAGCTGTCAGGACCCGCACAGGAGACTCATCAGACTGGCAGTGGAGTAATAGCGAGTATACTAAATGGGCTACTACCCACGGCTCTCCTACAGCTACAGCTAAACTTGGTACTCCGGCTTTTGATGTATCTATGTATGGCGACTCTCTGCCTGTTGGCGAGGGCAACAATCATCCGGCTCTTGAGCACTGGTCCATATCAGATGATTGTCACACCAAGCAGTGGACGGGTCAGTTCTTCTATGGTAACATTCCCTTCAGTATCAGTATGATTGACAGAATGCTGACTAAGGGCAACCATGACTTTCTCCTTGACCCGCATAATACCACCTACTTCTGGATTGTCCCGTATATGCCACAACACCAGATATGGCACAAGACATGCACTATGGAGGTACTACACATCTATCCTAAAGGCAGTAAGAGGATATTCAGTTTCTCTCGGAAGCACACATATGCTTCCAGTCACCCACTAACACCGGCTGGCTCAGATGGCGGACCTGACAGAGTATTCATTGACGGCACTCCCTTTGAGATCTGTATCCTGTTCAGGAACAGAAACACACCTGTTCGGGTCAGTCCCTTTGTGGAGTTCCATGCAGTCATGGGTCACGGCTCTACGGCCAGTCTGCTTAAGCTCTACGACCTGCCTGGCATACAGCTCGCTCGGCCTCTGCTGTCTAGGCGAGCTATAGCAGCTATGCCGACCTCCTCTCAGTTCTGTGCAGTATGCTGTACAAGTAAGCTGAAGCAGAAGCCCTGTGGACACCATGACCAGCTGAGATCAGTGGCCATACAGCCCGGTCAGAAGTGGGCTGCTGACATGACAGGACCTATTACACCAGCTGGCTACAACGGCCACCTGTACCGATGTCAGTTCATTGACTATGTCAGCAGGTCCATATTTGTATATACCTTCGTTCAGAAATCAGAATACTACACCTGTCTGGTTCATTTCTACGGCAGCTTACATGCAATAGGGTATGCACCACAGTCCATTACACTCCGTACAGACTGTGCTCCAGAGATGGGTGACCCCCAGTGTGTGGCTTTCTATCAGAAGCATCGTATATTACACCAGAAATCATCACCTACAGTGCATACAGACAATCCTCATGCAGAGAATGCCATTGGCAAGATATCCGACATGGCTAAGGCATTACTTCTGGCAGCTGGCATGCCCGAGGACTACTGGCCTCTGGCTGCCACCCATGCTGGCTTCATATGGAACCTCTCTACTCACAAGAACATCTCTACAACACCATTTCATCAGATCAGAGGCTACCACTATGGCTATGCAAAACTGAAGGCCTTCGGCCAAAACTGCTATGTCATTATGTCTCAGCGACAGAGGAACTCCAGACAGCCTGGCATGTCTAGGAAGTCCCAGCGGGCGGCCTGGTCAGGCCGTCTTGTTGGTGTATCAGTCAGCTCTCTGGCATATACGATCTTGGATACTGAGACAAATATTGTACACTATGTTGGCAAGCCTCACTGGATTCATAATCATCAGGACATGGGAGAGATATTGGGCTCCTTTCCAGACCCACATCAGGCAGAGCGGGAGTTTGATGCATCCTATGACAAACCGCAGCCGTTCAGTGACAGCTTCGACACAGCAGGCTCGAGGATTCATGGTATTGGTTCTTTCTTTGACGGAGAGGAGTCACACGCATGCGTTCAGCTTATTCAGGCAGATGGCACAGCTACCTGGACTATGGCAGTCAGATATGTATCACAGACAGCAGATGGTCGCCACTATCGGGACCTACTGCACTATCTGGAATGCTACAGAAAGCTAAATGGCATTAATGAACACTACCCTATCTGGACTATTGTGAAGGCTCGTCAGACAATCAGAGCACCTATCTATAGTGCACTTCTCATCTCCACCCACAGAGGCAGCAGGAGGCCCTACGGTGTTATCCTGGAGCCCTGCCCCGACGAGCCGGCTGGCTGGCACATTGATCTCCCGGCCAACCTAATTATCTTCCCATCCACCCATTCAGCAGCTTACCTGCCCTTCTCTGACACCCTCAGCAGTGACCTCAGAGCAGAATACATGTTTGGCAGTTTCACCAGCATGGAGCAGTTTCTCTCTGATGCTCCTACCTCTACTATTACCCATATGCTTGAGGTCTCGGCACCAGAGATTAAGCTACCTCACGGTGTCAGACAGGCCCTATCCTCACCACAGTCTGAAGACTGGCTAAAAGCTATGGATCAGGAGGTTGGTGATATGGTTAATCAGGAGAAGCTCAAGCTGGGAACACCTCCGACTAGTGCACAGTACCTTACTACACTATTTGTACTGTCTATGCCATTCAAAACTGACCCTACTGGAGCAGGCAAGCCCTATCAGATATTTAAAGCCCGTATGGCTGGTGACGGCAGCAGAACTACAGGCTACCTTCCGTGGGAGACCTCTTCAGCTACCCCAGAGATATCAGCTTTCAGACTGCTATTCATATTTGCAGCTCTATTCCAGCTGGTGGTGTCACATCTGGATGTGTCTCAGGCCTTTATGCATGCTAAGCTTGAGTTCCCCGTGTGGATTCAGTTTCCCTCTGGCTATACTTTTAAGGGATACAGCTATGCATTACTCTCATATGCGCTGTACGGCCTCAAGATTGCCGGTGCATCATGGCAGAGGATGGTTAAACAGTTTATGCTCAATTTCAAATACATGGGACACTCATTCAGGCAGTCTACACATGATGCCTGTATCTATTTCATCTACACGCCTACGGTTAAGGCTATGTGTGTGGTATATGTGGATGACTTTGGTATGGCCTGTTCCACGGCTCTTGAGAGAGCCTTCTGGACTGCTTTCAGAGCAACCTTTAAGGCCAAACACTTGGGTCCTATATCCTCTATCCTTCAGATGACAGTACAGCATGATGACCAGGGGGTGTACCTCAATCAGTCTCGGCAAATTAAGGACCTTATGACAGCTAACAACATACCCGAGAGACCCTTCCGTACACCTATGGACTCTAAACTTGTGATATCGAAACCAGCAGACCCTGACCTCACTTTAGTAAAGCCCTATCGGTCTATCCTTGGGTCTCTGCTCTGGCACAGCAGGACTTCACGGCCAGATATATAATATGCAGTTATCTACCTATCACAGTTTGTGGCCTGTCCCTCAGAGGACTCAATGAAGGCTCTTATCAGAATTGCACAGTATCTGGACTGCACGGCACACTACAGGATGGCCTTCTATTACCCTGATAGGCCAGCACGTGTGCTCACACTGTTTGTGTACTCCGATGCTGACCTGGCCAGAGACCTGGAAAACTCAGCTAGATCATACTCTGGCATGGTGATATTCTTCTGTGGCATGATTCTACAGTATGGTACAGTCCGACAGACTATCACAGAAACATCTTCTACGGGTTCAGAATATGTTGCAGCATCTACTGCAGCTCAGCGGGTAGTATCTATCATGTTTATGCTGACAGAAATATTCGGCTATATCCAACACCCTATCCAGGGACAGCCACCCTCTACTACTGGACTTGATTCTGAGATCACTGAAGCAGAGAGGGTAGCCACTGACATTGCATTCAGCTACCCTGGGTTACAGCCGGGCACTCTCCTGACTAAACTCCTGGACTACACCACACCTACGGGTACAGGAGTCGGTGGTGTCAGGCCTGATGGCAAGTCAGTGACAGATGAGCTCGAGATTTATTCAGAATCAGACCGCAGGCCAGTGGACTATCAGAATATGAGAAGCACAGAATACCTACCAGCCTCAGCAACCTGCCCCAGATTGGAACTTCCAGTTCCCCTTCTCCTGGATAATGATGCATGCAGATCTATTGCTGAGAACATCCCGTTATCCCAAAAGATCAAGCATGTTCTGGTCAGATTCCATATGCTCAGAGACTTTGTCAGACTGGGCTGGATCATATGCTGGAGGGTACCTTCGGAGAAGAACCTGGCTGACCCCTACACCAAGCCAGTTCCTCCCACCAAGAACACCATGCCCTACTTCAACATGCTCTTTGACAGCTACATGGATATGCAAAAGGCAGTGATTCAGGCTGCCAGATCTTTTGGATTTTCGACATGGAGGCCTACTCAGAAAGCAGCAGCATGATCTGACTGTGAGTACCCTCTGATTTGTCCTGTTTTGGGTTTTGTATCTGACTGTGCTTTGCAGGTACTTTGTTGCAGATACTTTATGATTTGGTTTTGAAAATATATGCAGAATACAACCAACCGATAGAATAACAGTTAGCCTAGAGGTTTAGCAAGCATGCACAAGACCTGTTATGTGAATGTTGCATGCCGTACCTTGACTCCTACGACCTTATGTACCCTTCGGGGACCCGTGACCGGCACCTGTCTCGTACGTGAGAGCCTCTGCCTCCACCCGCTGTGACCCTCCCTACATCTTCCCTTGTCTGTAAGTCTGACGGTGACGGGGTGACCTGGACCTGCCTTCGGGTACTCCTTGTCATATCCCTGACGAAGCATCCGGCTGCATGACACCGCGGTGTGCGGACCCTCAGGGCACAACAGCATACTATTCCCCCGGTGGAGGAGTGGCACTAGAGACATGGAGCTGATAGGCCTGCCAGGACCGTGTGGACTTTGTCCAGCTTTTTGGGGTTTTCAGCCCTGGCAGGCATGATTGTGGTTCTTTCTGGTCTGGACTGGAGATTGGTATGAGTGTATTCATTCTGGTCTGCCCACCTCACTCGAGGTGGTGTGCTGGATTTGGCACGCCGACAGTGTCATCATCATCTGTGTCATCACCGATATGGTTCGACTACTATGACTTCTTCACTGTCATCAGCGCCATCTCCGATATCGACTTCGGTAGTCAGACAGTTCATAGCATCTGTCATTTTCACACCTGACACCTTAGGGGCTGTCATCACATTCTTTCGGCGGAAGCTATAACACATCGTATTATCTTGTGTATAGCTTCACAGTTTCACGGTTGACATATGCGAGCGTAGCACCTGACTTGTAGTGCTTCACTGTGTGTTTGTTCTCACAAGGATGAGTATCTGGAGCAGCTCTCGTATGCCTTCACGTATTCCACCGACGTCGTGACCATCTTGCGTCCTGGTGGCTATAATCCGAAGAATGGTTTTACACTGGACGACGAGACTATGTATACGGACTTTGCGGCTCTGCTTTCTGCTTTGCGCCACGTCTTGTACCCCATCTCCTTCTCCGAATTCTCCAAGATTCTCGACCTCGAGCACGACTACGATTTTTATCATGTTGTCCTCGACGAGATCGCCTTCACCGTCTTGCCCGTGGTTCTACGTGGTACGGCTTTGGCTCTCTACACCGAGGCGGCTCTTTCTCACCCTGGTGACGGCCGGTACATTCTTCAGCGCCTTCGCTATGAGGTTGAGGGCGTACCGGATTCCGACACCGACCGTTTCTGGGAGAAGATGCGGGCCACCATCATCGACGAGAACACCGACCCCGCTCCGCAGCTCACCGCCATCCGTACTCTTGGCGACAAGCACGCCCGCCTCAACGTTGACTACTCCGAGGCGAAGCGCGTGAAGGATCTTTGGCACATCCTTGCCACCTCCGCCAAGAGTTCTCCGTTCGTCACCCCGTTGTACGTTAACATCATCCGTGACCTCCGTAGTGGTACGTCTTTTTCATTCTCCACTTTGTGCCTCCGTATTCGCACAGTGTGGAGGGAAGAGAAGGCGTTTGCCACCCCTGCCGTAAGCACCGCTCCGCCTGAAAGCGATGGCGGCTGGAAAAAAACCCCGACTTTCAACGCCGTATCCTACGACCGCAAGCCTCCCCACACCGTCAAGTTGGACGGTGAGTGGCGGGCGGAACCGGCTCACGCACTCATCCTGCGCTGGAAGGGTGCGGGATTCCCGTGCATCCTTTGTTTCCGCCTGTGGGGGCTCACCGATTCGCACCCCGACACGTACAGCATCTGTCAGTTCACGTGCAAGGAGGCTTACAACCCCTCGCGCGTCCCACAACTTGCACCTCCGGCGGGTACGCGGCCGCAGCCGCAGGAGTTTGCTGCCGCACTCGCTTCGCTGCAGGGGGCTGGTGGTGCCGCCGAGCATTCTCTGGTGGTGCCACCCGAGACCTCGGCGTCGCCGGCGTCACCCTCTGCATTCACGTTCATCGCCCCTGACCCACCTCCGCATGTTCCGCCTTCCGCCGAGGCGGAAACTCATCAGCAACCCGTACCTGTTGTACAGCCTGTCGATGGCGGCTCCGTGGACTCACCGCGGCTCGACGCGGCCGCTGACCCCGAGCCCGTCTCCATGCTGGGTTTCACTGAGGCGGACGAGGATTGGCCTGCCTTTCGCGAGACCCCGTGGATCCCGCCCTTCCAAGGCGGGCGCTCAACCGACAGCACTGTTTGAAAGACCACACCTAGATTCCAATATAACCCCTAAGTGGCGCCTCTGCTTTTTCTTTAGCTGTTAGCCGGGCTGGTATAGCCCCTTGTGCTTGGACATGGTTAACATTGGGTTTAGGTTTAGGGTTCTTCCTCTCGGGATGGCCACTCACACCTTCGGGGTGAGGTGGTGTCACGGGAGAGCCGATCTCCCCCCACTGTATGGGGGGGGGGCTGCTTCTCCTTCTGTCACCCCTCGCCGTGTGTGTGTCACTTGTCACAGTGCCTATGCTCCGTGCTTCACTAGATAGCCCGTAATTGCCTATCTGGTTTCAGTTTATGTTATCACGAGCATCCGGCACTGTGTTTTTCTGCGTCCGTTGTGTATATATATCACTTATATATATATATACCCCCTCATTGTCCATTTCGTGAGGAACAAACGTTTTGCAGTCTCAAACTTATGAGTGTTCGAACAGCGTGCAACTCTCTCCAACACTTTATAAGTATGTACTGAAGTTAGTTGCAGTCGCTGTCTTGAGCATCCGCAGAAACGCGGATGCCCAAAACGCGTTTGAAGTCCGCAATGCGAACCCCCTTCGCGGCTTGCTCACATCCGCGAATACGGATGGAATAACGCCAAACGCGCTATCACGCAACGTTAACTTAAGTTAACTTTGCGTGAAAACTTGGCGGAGACTCATCTCTGTACATCTCGCTACGCAATCGTTTAGTACCGCAAAGGTACTCACTCCCCGCGAGCATCCTAAAACGCGAAGTACGGCTTCTTTCGCTACGTTTCGAGTGTCAAACGACGCACATATATCACAGTGAAAACATGTTTAAAATGTTGTGATACATGTTGCGAAATTTGCAAAGTAATTGCCAAAATTCATGTGCGGACAGCAGCCCAACGCATGTTTCAAAGGGTCCTTCCGGGTCAACGCTCAACGGTGGGATAGTAGGCTTACCACACCAGTCAGATGAAAAATCGCACGGTCTTCCCGATTTCTGATGTGGAGGAATATTTCCTACGATTGGGAATCTACGTCATGTCTACAGATGTCATATTTTTAAAATTAATTATTGGGGGATTAATTTTTTTTTAAAATTTTAAAATTTTTTAAAAACTAAAAATTTGTAATTTTTAAGGTAAAATAAATCAACCATTTTATATTTTTAGCAAAACAGATCTAAAAGTTAGATTTTGGATCATGCAATGGCCAACATTAGAAACTACGATAAGAGCATTCACTTAGGGAAGCCATAATATATCATCATGAGCATGCATGATCAAGGTTGTCAATCAGACATAATCAGAATCAGATCAGATCAGATCAGATCAGATGCAGGAGGAAGGGCATTCACTTATATTAGGGAAACCAACATATTACATTGCTCAATACGTTATTACATATGTTGCTATGTGAGCGATGAGTCATCTCACAGTTCCCAGCGGATCCGAGTTACACCAAGCATCAAGGTGGAGGCAGGTTGAGATCTGGGATCCCAATGAATTCCTCTTGGAGATCATGCATCATCTGATCTTCCAAATGCTCCTCCTCATCCAACAAATCACCTCCCTCAGCATCTGCAGCCTCGATATCGACGTACAAATTAGTAGCCGGATCTGCTGAATATATCAGCTTGACTGTATATTCGGAGTGTTGGTCATCAGAATAGAAAAACGGGATCAACAGGATACCGAGTCTTCCCGTTATATGTTCGGGGTCTAGGGTTCCGGGACCGGTGACAGTCATACACCCTAACTATAGGAATGACAGTCGGGGCGTCACTTCCAGCACACCGCCTAGGGTGGTGACTGGCAAACTAGGTGGTCACGGAACTGAAACAAACACCTACTTAGCTTCGGTGGAAATAAGCATCCTACAGGAGAACCTGTCCCTTCTGGCAGGGTAACTCCTGAAACTAGCAGTCAGTTGGCATACTGCAGAATACAGATACAGTTAAAACCCTAAACTAAGCCCATCTTGGGGCAACCTGAACCAACAGCAGAACAGTCTGGAGACAGGCTAATCTCAATCGCAACTCTAGCCACTTCGAAAGTGCCCGGGAGAGCCGGTGCCACTGTCACAGCGCCCAGGAGAGCTGGTACCACTGTCTGCCAAATCATGCGTAGAGCAAATTGAGAGAACTGAAGATGTGCCGATGTCGCCGCAGGCAGTCGCACCGGGTGCAATCGGTCCGGCCCGGTGTTGAATTGAAGAAGAAAGTGCATCCCCGGCTCCACCGCCCCAGGCGGGTGGCTCGTAGTCCGGCGATGGCGGAGCACCACCCGGTGAGGGCGGCGCAGCAACAATCGGAGCTGCCTCAGGCGGCTGCGGGGGGTCCGGGAGCCACGTCCACCCGTACCCGTACGTAGCACGGTACCAGCTGTGGTACCAGCCCTCCGACTGCCAGTAGAGATCCGGCGGGATGGCTGTGGGCGCCAGCACACCAGCACCACCGACCTCGTCGCCGACGCGCCCTGCTACCGAAGATGTTGGCGCGGAGCAATCACGCGAAGGCGCGGCAGCTGCACAAACAACAAACATCAGGCAGACCGCGAGAGACGTGAGGGCAGGGAACCCGAAACCCATTGCCGGTCTGCCGCACCCCAAGGCCCGTCCTGGTGTCGGGAGACCCCCGCTACCACCCCCGGAGTCGTCCGCCGTCACGGAGACGGAGTCTACGGGCGCGACGGTGGCCATGTGGTGCATGGCAAGGGTCGGCTCTGTCCCCGCGGCGTCGAAGTTGAGCGCGAACTTGTCCATGAAGGTCGTGTGCGTTTCGTGCGCGTGCAGCGCGCTGATGGGGTACATCCCCTCGTCGGACACCACCGACTGCGGAGCGGAGGGCGGCGCCGGCGGTGGTGGCACGTCCAGAGCGTCGTCATGGACTTCGTCGTGAATCTGGAAGTTGTGGACGTTCGTAGCACCACCAACCGCGCTAACCCCGAGGCGGGTGTCAGCGGGCTGGCGGTACCCCAGGTACTCGTCGATGGCGTCGGGTACTCGCTCCTCGGCGACAGCGAAGGAGAAGGCGGAGGCGGTGTCGTAGAGTTCCGGCTTGCCGTCCGCAATGCAGCAGACGGCGTCGAAACGGGCGGCGTCGTCGTCGTCCACGGCGTTCTGGAACATCACGGCGAGCATGTCGTTCTCGCCGTCCGCAATGCTGAAACCGTGTGCCCCAACATGTCCGCGTGGCCCGCCGTTCGGGCAGTCCCGATGCCAATGCTTCTCCGCCGTAGCGGAGCATGCCGGGTGCCGGCACAACGGAACGAACGTACCGGTGGGTTTGTGGAAAGCCACCTTACCCGAAGACCTCCCACGGAAGTTCTGCGGGAAGTTGCCGTGCTCGGGAAGGGGCTTCGCTGCGAAGCGGATGCCGTCACCGTGCCCACCGCGTCCAATGGCGTTCTTCTTGTCGTTGCGGGGCGTGTAGCCCTTCGTGTCGTCGAGACGGTTGTTGAGGGCCTTGATCTCCTTCTTCATGTCGTAGAGCTGGTCGCGGAGGTCGCTGAAGACGGCCTTGTAATCCTCGTCGTCGCTCTGCCCAGCCAGGGTGAGGGCGGAGAACGTGCGCGTAGCAGGCGGGACGTGCGAATCCGTCCCGTGTTGCGCGTGGCACTCACGGGACCATTGCTGAATGGTGGCAAGGGACTCCGCCGCACGTTGGTCGTGTAGCAACAGACGATTGACCACCGGGGCATAGAAAACCGGGTCGAGGGACTTGATGAAAAGGGACTTGACCTCCATGTCGTCGAGTGTGCTCTTACGTCGGGCGGACCGGAGGGCGGCGTTGAAGGCGGCGATTGCTCGCGAAGGGTCGAACTGGTTGATCTTGATGGCCAGAAGGTCCGCGGTGCCCTGAAAGGGCCCGCCGGAATCCAGAAGCATTCTGGCGATCTCCAGCAACACCCGTTTCCCATCGAACGGGTGTGCCTCCGCCGAAGACTCCATCCAGTCCGCTGCGGGTGACACCGGAGCAACGATGAATTCCAGTGTCGAGAACAAGAGCTTGTTCGCCTCAGCGCGTACGGGCAGGGTGGCATCCTCCAAGTCGAACAAAGAGGCGAACGCGGACTCCTCAGTGACGAAAATGTCCCGTAATGCCAGCACCAGACGGGCGAAAACGGAGCTGACGTTCGACTCCGTTCCATCAAAACGCCCATGTTTGTCGTCGTACACCTTCTTGATGACGAGCTTGGCGGCGCGCTCGTCGAAGGATTCCTTCGCCAGGCGTTTGACCGCGTCGAGGAACAGTGCCCCTGCCGACTGTGCAGTCGGTGTAGCCGTAACCGTAGGAGTGGCTGGTGTGGTTGCATGTCGAGCCGCGGCATCGTCGAAAATTGTAACTAGTGAGCGGCGTGCGGCCGCAGTGTGCGATCTAGTAGAAGTACCCATAGTGAAATGACTGCAGAGACAGGGTGAGGTGGAAAATGCGGTGCGAGGCTAACGGCGTGGGCGACGGCTAGCGAGTCGCGGCGGGTTGTCGAGGACAATCAGGGAAACAGCAAATTGTACGCGGTCGTGTGGGACGAAAGGACGCGATCAATGTCGGACGGTGTTCTAGAGACCAGAAACAACAAAATCCAGCCCAACGATACTTCACGGAAAATAAGCCGTCGTCAGCGCTACCCAATCATGTCCAATCAACCGCACGTCCGTAACTGAGCCATACCGCCCGTACCGAAAACCTCCCTAACGCGGTTTCCTCACCCCATCTCAAGCGCCGGTGTTTAGCCAATCATGGCTAACATCGCAGTGTAAAATTTAAGCGTGCGTGGTACCAAACCTACTGAATATATCAGCTTGACTGTATATTCGGAGTGTTGGTCATCAGAATAGAAAAACGGGATCAACAGGATACCGAGTCTTCCCGTTATATGTTCGGGGTCTAGGGTTCCGGGACCGGTGACAGTCATACACCCTAACTATAGGAATGACAGTCGGGGCGTCACTTCCAGCAGGATCTATCGCCAAGGTCTTCCGAGAAACGACCACGAAGTGATCTTGACAAAGCGTGCGCGTGGTGCGTTTGCGATCGGCTCCGATAACGTTGAAGAAGACAAAGATACCCACGAAGATACATAAGAGAAAAACTGTTATCGGAGAAGAACGACTTTTTGCTATGTATCCAGCAGCCATGGCTCCTGGCAACTCGGAACGAACTGTAAACTGTTTGAGGCTTAGCAGTCACTTAACGAAGACACGTTTCTTACTGTCTGCTAAAATGGGACAATACTGTGTTACTGTCCTCAGTGTCACTCTGTCACACAATCGAGAATCGAAAATGGGAAAATCCAAAATCGGCCCAAAACGCCAAAATGGGTCCTTAACACTGTAAAATCAATTAATTCGGCCTCTACAGTGTTAAGGGCCCAAAAAGGGGGGGTCAAATTTTTTTAAAATTTTCTAGAAAATTTTAAAAATCGAATTTTTGAAAAAAAATTCGCGCAAGTGTAGTCATGTCGGGGAGGGCTTAATGCAAGGCTCGGTATCGATTACGCCGATAGTTAGATCTATCGGTGTATCGACCGAAAATCGGTCACTATCATCATCGATCGATAAGCTTACGCGCATAATCGGTATCGATCGATTACGCTACATAGAAAAATCTAGCAATTAGTATTCATCGATATTTCGGGTCGTATCATCCCTATCGATCGGTTAGATGAATTCAAAATATCGGTATCGTTCGATGAATTATGACCAGGTATCGGTTTCCCATCGATAAGTTCGGTGGGACCCCCCTGCAGCACAACGCGCACGGCTCACAGTCAATTCCAACGGATTTGATCTGTTGAACGGAAATGAGGAAGACGAGTTTGCCGAGGTAGTGGTGCCTTGCGCCGATGGTGATGAGCTAGCCCGCTATTTGGCCATGCCTGATGCGCCGCGTTCCTCTGTCCTATTGGAGTCTGTGGTGGATCGGGCGTAAGGCGACACTGCCACACTTGTTCAAAATGAGTAGGCAGTTCCATGCACCACCAAGTAGCTCTGCAGGTGTGGAGTGTTTGTTTAGTGGTGTAGGGCGCATGCATGGTGCCTTGCAGAAAAGCACCAATGAATGCACGCTTGAGCATATCATGATGGCGAGTGTAAACACCCACGAGTAGATGATATTAGCCTTGCAGTAGAGCACCGGTATGCACACTTGAGCAATGAGCATATCATGATGGCCAGTGTAAACACCCAGTAGATAGTATTAATATTTGATATGATGGCCAATTAATAGGCAGTAGTGAATGCATGCATTGAGCATCTGCATACCCTATTATCGGTTAGACTTGATTATCATGGATTATCGGTACAATATGTGTAATTATCGGTATCGGTCGAAGTATGAATGGTACACTATTTGTATCTATTCGATAGTTAGAAATGTTTATTCTCAAGTATTAGGATCAATCGATGCAACCTCTGAAACTATCACGATCGATCGATGCATGGCTGACCTCTATCATAGTCATACGATATAAAATTGCATGGTATCCCTATCGATAGATTCCAAAAATTCGGACTATCAGTTGCTATCGATTTTTCAAAAATCAACCGATACCGAGCCCTGGCTTAATGGGAAAATTTCATTCTATAAACTGGTGACAGTCGTGAGTCGGCCGACGCACCGTGACGTGACGTGACACCAAACCATAGAATCGGTCTGATTGTTCCTTTTGTTTCAGGAATTCCGAGCGAAAATCCGCTTTGCAAAAAATTCAGGAGCAATTAAATAAAAACAAATGAAATAAACGATCCCCCCTGACTTTCCCCCTTAAATTAATTCATACTCGCGATATACCCCCTTCGATTGAAATGCACCTTGGACGCAGAGACGTTTTCGATTTATATTCTGAGACGTGCGATTGAATCGACTATAAATTTATATAATCGAGGGCGCGAGACATAAATTGAAACTGAATATAATTTATATAATGATAATTCAGATGCACATTCGATGCATAGACGCTATCGATATATATAAATTACAATCATCGCGTTTTCGTGGTGACTCTGCAAAACGTATCTGAGACAAGAATATATAAAAAGGACTCTTCTATGACTCTGCAAAATACGTAGGGTAATGCTGACGCTGGAATTCAGAATAGGAATTGATTATAGAGTGTCATACCTCGCGATATCGAAGATGGCCGGCCGGTTGGCTACCGATCGCTGCCGGTTGAACGGATTGAGATTCATTCCATCGTTGACCAGCTCGCTGAACTACACCGGACTTTGGGCTCTTGAAAAAGCGCGAGTAAATAATTATGAAGCCCCGGCGCCAGCGACGATCATCTCTGCGATCGATTTTTCCGAACATGTAATTCTGATTTTCTGAAACCGCTCGATCGTCAAATTTTAATTTCGATTTACATCGCGTCGCCCACAGGCCTTAAAAAGGAATATTCATCGCCGACATTTGCGTTGTCTACGTGGCAGCCGATCTTTTGACGTGGCGTAAAAAGCATTCCAGTAGTTCCGAAATTCTGCGACGTCCCAAAAAAGGCATACGACGTCGTCTGTGTCGTTGTAGTGACGTGGTGTTTCATTTGTTGTACAGGAATGTTCATGCTCCACATCAGGATCGATCGTTTCCAGCGTGGTCGATAGGCTTTCCGGCAGAGCCTACCGGCCATTCGCCGATTCTGATCGAAGTGACGAGATACAATACTGCGGGTCTGAAAAGCGCAACAGCTCGGGCTTGGGGGTTTCTGGAGCTCATCGTTTTCGTTTCGAAGACCCCAGGAAAGGAAAAGCGAAAAATGCACAAAATGAAAAGCGCGAGTTAATAATTGTGAAATTTGCCACCGGCTGTATCAGCCAATCACAAACCTGCGAAAGTGCGGTGAGCGAGCGACGGTGATCGAACAGGTGCAGTGGAAGCGTGGTGGGCCCATAATTATGATAGAACAGGTGAAAATAGGTATATATTTGTGTGAATATATATATAACTATTTCACTGCAACAAGAACTCAGAAGGGAAACCGGTGATAACAAAACTGATAGAAGGATTACGGGAGTGAGCTTTCTAGCAGGTGAGTGTCATACGGTGACACACGACCAGTGACACACACAGCAAGGGGTGATACTAGGAGAAGCAGGCCCCCATACAGTGGGGGGGAAATCGGCTTCCCCGTGAGACGGTCTGGACCTCCAGACTGATCGCAACGATTTCATTGGCTTAAGCTTCCGGCGAGCTCGGGAGCATGACGTGAATTGAAAAGCGTCGTGACGCTTTTTTAATTCCTTGAGGTCTTCACCCGTCAAGATTGGAGCTCTGAACACCTCCAGACCGTGACGCTTCTCGCTGGAGCTCCTAGCAAAGCGTTAGAAAATACACCAGGGACCTACGATCAAACTTCTATAAAATGCTGGGACGGTCCCTGGAACGCGCCGGGTAATCGATCGTTTCCGATCTGGCGAGCATTTTCCACCGTGTACGACCCGCAATATTCCCCCAAGCACCTGTTAAAAAAGTTCATTCTGCCTCGTACGCGAATCCAACGCAGTCTTCCGATCTTGCCGAAAAATCAAGGCAACACATGTTTTCATTTCCCAAAAAAACAACTCAAGCTTGCAGAAGCAGCCAGCAAGTCAAGGTACGTCGGTGTTTCCTAGATATTTTGTGCACGCGCGCGCTGCCAATATATAGTATGAAGAGGTGCTAATTAGCCCCAATATCACCCGAGGGAGCGTCAGCGACCTCAGGTGATATTGGGGCTAATTAGCTCCTCTTCATGATATATTTGTGACACATCAGCCCTCGATTAATCGAAGGGATCATGTGAGAGCCACGTCATGAAATATGCTTTGCAACAATATTTCTCGACTCTGTCACGTCATCACAACTCGCGATATATTGCTCAAATATTGCTTAAAGTACAGCGTCATCGGTGTGTCATCAGTGTCGACTGTCGCTGTCGCTGTCATGTCATGTCATGTCATGTCATGTCATGTCAATGTCATGACATGTCATCACAGTCTATCCTACCTCAGGCTGTTTTGTCACCAGCGCGTCAACGCACGGTGATCTGTACCGTCGCGTCCGCGAACGGCGAAGCGAACGGCGAAGATGTCTACGATGATCGTCTGTCATCAACGCGGTCGATCGTCTTTTCAATCAGGAGTCGCATTATAAAATACTAGCCAATCGGAAACTCAAAAAACAGATTTCCAAGATCGTTCGAGTTTTCAGTCGTCTGTCATAGTAAAAAAGATACTGCCAATCAATGCCTAGAAAGCTGGATTTCTAAGATCGTTGCTTCGAACTTCGAAATTAACCCAAAGGGGAGTTCTGATGCAATTTCAAGCTCATTTCTTGTTTGCATCTTCCCGTGCACCTCCTGCTGTGACCCTCCCGCTGTGACCCAGGCACCCAACATGCTATGAATATCTTTGTGCATAATGTTTCTGCGACTGACGTTAAGTGTGTATGCATCGATATGTGTATGCATGACTAAATTTTTGCTTACATGCAAGATCAGTGCTCGACCGCATGATGACCTTCGACTAGTCGACCTCTTTCCGCTTGTGTTCATCTTCGACCGACTCCACGCTCAACGCTCGCCTACGAGATCCTCGCTGCATCCTCGCATACCATTTTAGTTTCATATGCACTTTCGTGTGTGCGCCCCTCATGGCACTGTACGTTTTCAGATGACTTGTGTGTTTTCCCTAATTCCCCGACCCCCGCCATATGCGCCATGTGCCATCCGCGTATGCCCCCTTGTGACAGGAAAAAGTCTTTTTGGGGAAGAATTTTAGAGCCATTTGGGAAGAATTGTGACATGGGTCATTTTTGGGAAGATTTTTGACAATGACTCATGCGTGACGCACGCGACATATATTCACGCGTATGAGTGTGTGGCACACTGGACAATTCAAGTTGAAATCTGATTTCCCTCTCTTGTGACAGTCGAGTGACATGACACTCTCAGTCCTCATAACATAACATTTTGCCATGAGTATAAATCGTACAATAGACAAAATACCATCTATATTTATAAACATTTTACGATTCTAGGAAGATAGCTTCCAGGTCATGTTAGCCTGTGGTCTGGATGACCAATAACCAAAAGTCTTGCGGGAATCATTTTTTCCCAGCCAATAATCTGGCCGTGATGTAGTGTATATACCAAAGGTTTATATTCACCAAAATATTGGTTGGTGAAATTTAATTTTTATATTTTCCATTCGTATATCCGTGGTATGATGACGTGTCTAGCCTCCGCTCCGTCACGTGCTCACGTCGAACAAACCTCTGTCCGCTCAGGTGTTTTCTCTCAGACGTCTACCTCACGCTGCTGGACAGTGACTTACGTGACCCCGTAAGTCACTTTCCAGCAGCGTGAGGTAGAGGTCTGAGAGAGAGACCTCAAGCATCGAAACTTAGCATACTTATTGTTGGGCGTGTTAGGAACAACACATTTTTTGCGCGCGCGAGATCCGTGCACATTATGGGATCTGGGACGCCGCGCAAGGGAGGGGGTCATTGGGCACGCATCGAGTGAAAGGCTCGACATACGCACCGCATGAAAGCATCATGCATAGCACAAGCGTACCACGCATATCATATACGCATAGCAAACACTTTTTTAGCATCTGACAGCGCGCTGTCAACCCTAGCAAAAACGCGGATGTCCACCGCGTCCACGTTTCCGCTAGGGTTTCGTCCCTCATCCGCGCGCTCGCTTGCAAGCAAGCATGCACAGCGGATGAGGGAACCGTTTACCAAAATATTATGTCATATGTGTTATCTTTCAACATCATTTCGTACAGTCTGAACGGCCAACCACAAATCTCGCTAAGGGCCGGCGCGTGCATGTGGGTATAGTGAGCGGGATTTTAGGTTTTTCGGGACTTCCAAAAGTAACGAAAGCGGTTATCATTCTCCGCGATGCGGATACCCACGGACTCAGTAGAAATCTGTGATAATATTAGATAGGAATAAGTTACTTAGATGAACACATAATCTTAGAAATCTTCGCCTGGCTGTACAGGGTCTCACTGCGAGGGAGAGCGCGTTCCGCGTTAAGTTGAAATTGCATAGTTAACAAATAGCATCTGTACATCGCAAAATGCTCAAAGCGACATCTGCTGTAAAATGGGACAGTGACACTGCGAGCATCATACGCATGCCGCGAGGTGAATCTGTCAAAAACCAACCAAATCTTTTGCGTCTCAAAATGACATACCGTACAAAAATGCAGTCATATGCCATACACCCCATTGTGGCGTACCCCACTGCGACTTTTTCGCGGGTACGCACGATTGAATGCAGATATTGCTACATTTTCAGTTCACGGTGAAGATGAATGAATTTACATTTCCAACGTTTCTCTCGTGACTAATGTATCACGTAATGTATCCAAGATGTGAATGCTATTGCGCCACATCGGCTATAGCGAGAGTTTGCCGTTGCGTTGCGTTGGACCTTTTCAGGCTGGTATGGCCAGTATAAATCCCGCCACCGTGCGGCGACTCATGCGCGTCAGTGTCACGTATAAGCACGCACGCATGAGTCAGTTCTCATCATTCTTCCCAAAAAGAACCAATGTCAAATTCTTCCCAAATGGCTCTAAAATTCTTCCCAAAAAAACCCCTAGCCCTTGTGACACACGCGCCCAATGTGTTTGTTGCTCAACTGGTGTGCCGCATTTTGTATGCACTCGCTTACGTGTGTGTATCGCATTCGTTTGTTTTCATCTTGTATGTTTTCGTTCCGACGTCTTGTGTGGGATCCGGGGGCTTTGGGGTTTTCTCGCCCATCACCGTGCACCGCGGAGATCCCGGCCATGCTTTTGCCGTGTATGGCTACTGCCCGGCGGTCCTTGTGGGAGGACCCAAATCGCGTTCGGTCCTCCCACAAGGACCGGCTTTGCGGGGATTTTTTTAACCATCTTTTTGTGGTACCTATTGACTATCCTCCGAGTTTTAGCATCTATAGGACCTAAACTAAGTGGGAACATATGCCATATACATTATATGTTCATATACTCACGATATCCAATGCATTTGTAGCATGCACCCTATCATTTTTGAGTTTCAACCTTTGGAGGGCATTCAAAAACATGGCATGTCACTCAAATATTATTATCCAATTGAATTTCGAGCTGAATCATCCCGTCAGGCAGTAAAATGTTATCCTAACACTATACCCAACCATGCTTACCACATTTTGCATGTTGGCAACTTCATATTACACCGGCAGATATGTAACTTTTGGGTTTGGGTCCGAAACCCTGTGCTGGACTTTAGGTTCAGGGTTATCATTATGGGCTCTGATAGCCCCTAGCCTGACCCGTCTCTGATCGGAACCGTGACTCCGCTAGTAGCTAGGATGACAGTACAGTAGTACTGTACTGTCAGTCATCACTTCGTATTATCCGGGTTTCCGAGATGCATGATAAAAGCACTCGGCCGGACTGATTATGGGAGCTTAGCCAGTTTGTTTTACCCGAGCGGAACACCTGTTCTCGCAGGTTATGCGCGTCACCACTTCCCTAGTAATTCTGATGGCACAGCGCCGAGCTGTTGCCATGATTGGCTAAGTTTTGACACAGAGATGGGGTGGGCGCCCCCTTAGACAGTGGTCTTCTCTCCGCAGTATGGCCTACTTTTGAAGTGGAGATCAGTTTTTTTCGGCATTTATTCGGCAGAGTATCGTCGCTGAGTATGGTTATACTTTACGTTCCGTTTGATCAGCGGGCAGGACACTCCGCGTTTTGTGGGTCGCTCCCACGTTTGGCCACTTGGCTCATGACCTGCTTGATTGTGCTATCGCTTGCTGAGGCTCCTGCAGGAAATGGCCGCTGCGAGATTGTCCGTTACTGTCGCACCGCTAGCCCGCAATCCCATCTCACTGTCGTTTTAAGAATGGACACAACGCCTAGACCACGTACACGCGCTAGGGCGCGTAAGTTAGCAACTATTTTCGATGATGTTGGGGCACTGAATTCGGCTACCCCTACAACGCCGCATTTGGCTTCGGCTGACGAATCGGCTGCGGCTGCAACGCTCGTTCAGCGGTTACGAAAAGACTCATTTGATGTTCAGTGCGCCAAGACAGCAGCCACTAAAGTTCTGGGAGACAAAACAGCGAAATTTCATGGCAATGAATCGTCGGCTTCGGACATTTTTTCGCAGCTGGTTTCCGAGATTCAGCAGCTTTTCACGCTGCAGTCGCAGGCACTTGCACCTCTGTTTGAACTGTCTGCTGCCAATGTCCCCGTCATGACTGCTGCAAATGAGCTGTTGTATTCTGTGCTGTTGCTGCTGACTGCGCCAGGGTCTCCTGCCCGTAATTGGGTGGAGGCTTCTGGGGCCGATGTTCCTGCTGATGGCAAACGTGCCACCCTCGAGGTGGTGCGTATGCTCGCTGATGATTCGACTCCGTTCGAGTCTCTGACTGAGCTGCTTGACGTGAGAATTTCGGATGAAAGTGACCCTGACTCCGGCATTCGTCTTTTTAACAGTTGTCTTCGGGATGCGCAGCGTCTGCAGACGCTGCCCGAAGACGCTGTTAAAAGGCAATTCCTCTCTGCCCTGTCTGGACCGGCTTACGCCACGCTGGTTGACTCGTTTGCTCGAGCTGACCAGCGTGCGGCTGTAAGTCTGCTCACCCTGCAGGCGCGCGTGCGCGAGCAGTACCGCTGCGGGCGGCTCTCGGGCAAGCGCACTGCGGGGCGCCCCATGTCCGTAGCATCTTGCACCACTGACACTGGCCTGGCTTCGGCCATCGAGCGGCTCAGTTCTCAGTTGGTCAAGTTGCAGCGGGATGTGGATTCCCTTAAGAAGGGTGGCTCCAAGCCACCTCATGGGAAACACGCTCCGCGCGGCTTCCACCGACCTGGGGTGCAACCGCTTGCTCATTCCGCCTCTTCGGAGGTGGCTTTTGACAAGCGGTCTGGCACCTTTGTCCCAACGTGCAGGCACGAGAAGTGCCGTGCCGTTGGGTCAAAGCATTGGCTGAGTGAGTGTCCTCACAAGGACACTCACCCGATGTCCATTTCGGCGTCCTACTGCCAAGCCGTCGAGTCTTATGACTCCGACGTGCTTGCCCTTCGTTTTCAGCGGTACTATGACGCTGGGGATGAGGGGTCCATTGAGCACTTGTGTGCTCTTGTGGGGCAACCTGAAATCTGTGAGCTGTCTGCGCATTCCTTTGCTCCAGAGCCTACGGCTCTGCAGCAGTTCAAGGATGCTGCTGCCTCTGCTGAGACTGCACCTGCTGAGCATCTTTCCATTGGCCGTGTTGCATTTGCTGAGGTCGGCGGTCCGCTTGCTGGTGGTGTCGCTGAGCCGACTGCCAGCAAGCAGCTGCTGCCGAAGGCCTCTGCACCCGTGCATGGTAGGACGATTGGCTTGCATGAGGTCAGCAGTGCCGCCTTCGTGCCGCCGTCTGCCTCTCTGGCTCTCGGCCCGATGGCTTCTGCTGACAATTCATTCAAAACATTCAACACTGTCCACCCTGACTGGCGTTGACATTGACCCTGAGCCTGTTGAGGTGTGTGACTCCGATGACGATGGAGAGGGCTCCAACTACCCTCCTGATGTCTGCCTGACTGAAGTTGAAGGGGGTGCACCGCCGGCGGCTGCAGCGTTTCGGCGGTTCGGGGTCCCCAGGGGCTCCAGGCCATTTGGCTTCGGTGAATTTGCTCTCACTCTCTTTATGGTGGCTACGTTTCTGTTCAGTGCTACGGCGATGCCGACACTCGTGGTCGGCGGTGGTGTCAGGGGCCTGGTTGAGCCCGGAGCCACCTACGGCTACGGTGCGGTTCATCCCGGTGGTGTATTACTGGATTCCTTTTGCCCGTCCGTGATTACTACTGGTTCGTCAATGCCGCCGCGGGATGTGGAACCGTTCTTTTCTCGATCGACCTCGGCGGCTCTGCAATTTGAAAGTCTTGCCACTCCACTCCGGGATCCGCCTGACCCGCTTGGGTCTGGTGGGGTCAACACTTATGAAATTTCGTCTCAACTTACTTCGGATGTTTTCCTTCCTTGGAATCCGTCTGCTGAACTCGGCTCTGCCGACCAGCTTCACAGTGGCTAGAGTCTGCTTGTTTCAATCCCTGGAGGTGTGATTAGCCTTAGCCGCAGTGGCGGGTTGTGCCGGGACAAGTCCCCGGGCACCCAGCTTAAAGTATATCTGTTTCCAGTAGAATGCTGTTTGTTATCTGTTTAGTTAGCTCCGCTTGCCTAGCCCTATTAGCTACGGTCACAGCTCCGGGTGGTGTGCTGGACTTTAGGTTCAGGGTTATTATTATGGGCTCTGATAGCCCCTAGCCTGACCCGTCTCTGATCGGAACCGTGACTCCGCTAGTAGCTAGGATGACAGTACAGTAGTACTGTACTGTCAGTCATCACTTCGTATTATCCGGGTTTCCGAGATGCATGATAAAAGCACTCGGCCGGACTGATTATGGGAGCTTAGCCAGTTTGTTTTACCCGAGCGGAACACCTGTTCTCGCACCCTGATTACGAAGGTCGATTTTATCATTGTATTTCTAGCCAAGTGTAAAGTTCTAGATGCCTGACAACATATGCATTTAACCGTTTTACGCCCTGTCACGTTGCAGTTATCATATATACCTATCAAATGATTTTTAGAATGCTTAACATCATCGATACATATTAATTTCTGCCTTGTGCGCGGCAATGAGGTTCCATCTACATACAAAATCTTGATGGCAAATTTCACCCAAGTCAGTTTTTTTGTGGGTGCATGCGATTGCGAGGGATATATCCCGCAGTATTATGGATTCCGAAGATGTTGTACATTGTAGAGGGCACGAATAGGTCATGTTACAATATATTTCATGTGCAGTGGGCGCCAGGAAGGCCACTTAGTGAGCGTAGGTAGCTTGGAATAATCCGGTCCTTGTGGGAGGACCGGCCTTTTTATTTAATTTCGAGCGGTTTCACCCCCACTTTTCAATGACGTAAATCACATAGCTACACCGAGTATACCACCCAACATACGTTTTTAGATAATTATCGGACACCTAAATATGACCCCAAAGCACTCATTTACCGGCTATATCGGAAAATAAACGCGGCCTATGGCCCAAATTCACTTCGGCCCTTGTGGGAGGACCGGACCTTCGGGTAGTAGCCATGTATGTTCTGTTTGCATAATGTATTTGTCTGACACGCATTAGAACATTTTTAGGCAGAGCACACCACAACATTTCGCAGGCGTCGTCGGCTTTGACCTAATTTGATAAAGCCTATCCAACACCAGGTGGGAAGGATGTCATGGCCTGATCGCGTCATGGTGACCTGAAATCGCGACCTGACCTCATCAAGGCGTGACACAAGCGTTGCCACGCTCGTGTCGCCGGCGATTTCTGGCGAAATCGCTTCCTCACGCCACGTCAGTCGTCACGCGTTGTCGCTCGCGGGAAAACTGTTACCTCACGGAAATTCATATGTCGCTTTGTACAAAATCTGTCGTTTTCTACAGTTTTCCCATGTACTTAAATATGGAATTTACCACAGGTCCCATGCCATCTTCACTGAAAACGTGAAAAGTCCATTCTATATTTTAAAGCATACAATTATATTATTGTATTATTGTTTAAAGCATATAATCGTACAATCGTATAATTATATAAAGAAATTACGGAATCTAATATATTTACTGTACGTCATAATATACACAAGTATTATATTTATATTTGTATTATAATGACATCCTTCCCACCTGGTGTTGGATAGGCTTTATCCCTAATTCGGGTCAAAGTCGTCAATGCCACGTGTTCAGGGCTGGGTCACTGGCATTTTCCCAAGTTCGGAAGATTCCATTTGAATATTGGTGCTGATCAGCACCAATATTCAAGAATATTGGGGCCATACAGCCCCAATATTCAAACGTGGAATCTTCCGAACATTGGGAACACGTCAGTGCACTTGACCAATCCCGTTCTGAACACATGGCCGCCTCACTTCCACATCAGCATTTCATCACAAATATAGCTCAGAATTGCTGCCTGCGTGGCACGTTTTCATTGGTCCAAACCCGATGTGTCATAAATATAATGTGTTTGTCTACACACCATTCGCACAGATAAGATTTTCTCATCCCAAAAAATGACGTGTACAGTCGTGTACACGTCAACAGCGCCCATCACAAACTCGCGATTCTGAAAAGAGGCTTTTTGAAGGCTCGACGTCAGCCCGATTATTTAATGCGAAATCGCGTGGACATGACTTTCTGAATCATTTTCGATTAAAGAAAGCGCTCAGAATTGCTTGCCGGCAGGCGTGGTCACTCGTCACCGGTGAGCGTCGCTAACGCTCGGTAAATAATAATGCGCCTTAGGCCCGTGCTACACCGAAACTTGGGAAAGCAAATGTGTTGATCGCAGCGATTTCATTGGCTCCTGTCGCGACTGTCATCCGGCGATGTCATGCGAGGTCATGCGAAGGCATTATTTGTGAAATGCCAAAAAGCAAATAATTGTCCAACATTTGCACCCAAATGCACCCAAATGTCGCCTGCGACAAATCCTGGATCATCAGATCAAAAAAACGGGAACGGTTCAGAGAGACCACCGGCTAGCTGGGGTGCGAAGATCGTGTATCGCTGGACTAGAATATGCTGCATTTTCCAATCACAGACACTGTTCAAGATGGGGTCGTCTAGTTTTCGACGTGGAGTGTTCCGCAATTTGAAAATCTGCATTTATATTTTTAAAAACGACGCGGACGCGATCTGTACACACCAGCACGTTTTTATGATGTTGTCCACGTCGGACCGACGCGCGTTTGCCCGAAATATTCCTTTTTAAGTCGTTTCGCACGTTCGATGAGGCGAATGTCGATTTTAATCTGATCGCGCGGACTGTGATTTATAGATTTAATAACTCGTCTGAAAATGATCGCCGGGTCATATGGAGACTGTATGACCCGGCGAAACGAATCTTATTTGCTTCTCGACAGTGTACCAAAATCCGGTGTAGCACGGGCCTTAGACTTGTGCTACACCGGAATTTGGGCTCTTGAAAAAGCGCGAGTTAATAATTATGAAACCCCGGTACCAGCTACACGTACTCATTCTTCAAGGTTTATCGGAATATTGGGGAAAAAGTCGGAGATGAAATCGAAGATTCCCCCTCTTTTGAAAAATCGGGAAAAAATTCAGCCCTTTTAAGGGTAGGGTGCACTTGGGTTTTCATTTTCGATGTTCTGTGACAAAACTGTATAACTGCCGCGAATCAGAATTTCTTGTTAGGCATATGGCATACTTTGATGCGAATTTGCGTATTCTTATTGGATATATTACCCCCACATATGCTATATCCCTGTGTAGGCCTGCTCAAGGAGCGTCCAACGATATCGAGAAATTCGGGCCGCGGAGATCGAGACGAAAATTTTGACTGGTCACACGATGCTGAACGGTCTTCATTCATGCTCTTGCACGAGAGCGTTTCGCTTTGTCGGCTGCAGAACTCGGGGAAAAGTGCTTACAAAGCTGCTGTATGCCTTCTTATACATGTCTGAAAATAAAAGAAAGCGTGATAACGACGAGCTTTCGGACTTCCCTGCACCTAAGGACCTTAGTGACCCGCTCGCGACGCTGGTAGCTTACGCAGAGCTTTGTCCGATCCTGGAAAAACCTTCAACCCTGCAGGTTCAAGAGATAATAAATGATGTTAGCGCTAGGGATCTGCCTGGGGACTGGGCGCGTCGAAATGTGTTCTACAAACAAATAGTTCACTGGAGAAAAGTGGTGTGTTCTTTCCCCTTTGCATGCTTCCTCTCATGTTTGCTCTCTATGTGATTATGTGAAGCTAATGAGAGCTGTCGGTGCATCTTCCTTTTGCGGTTGAGCAGCGTGGCAAGGGGAATCGCTCGCCTCATCCTGCGTGGGTTGTCGATGCTGTGCGTGAAATATGGCCCGCCATCGATCCCAGCAAGGGTGCTTACTTGGGCTTTAAGTCCCAGTAGACTCAACCCGACAGGTCCGTCGGTGTTCTATCCCTGCTGTACAACGCATTTGTTTCCCATATCCCTTTGCGTGCTCCCGGACATTTTCCTATTGTATTGCGCGCAAGTAAATGTATTGTGCGTTTTTAGTGCGTTTTTAACAGTGCAAAAATTGACGCCCATATCGTAGGCTGTACTACGTATGCTGTATTAATATTCTATGAATTGAAGCCATTGTGTATCAAATGCATATATAAATTAGGTCCTCATTCATGGCAATTCCAGGATTGCTTGAACGGATTCAGAAAATTCAGCCCTTTTAATGAGATGTTCACGGTTTTAACCGAGATTATTTTTACGGAGTAGAGTGAGACTTCGAAGTCTCGAATTTCGACCGTGGTCTCGACTCAGATTCGGATTGCACTGAATGTCCGACTGACACGCGGACAGGTATATTCCATGGTGTCGCGAGACCTCGGTTAACTTCGAAGTCTCGTTTTTCGACCGTGGTCTCAGAATTTCGACCGCGGTCTCAGATTTTCGACCTGCTGAACTGTCGAACTGGAACGGACTGGTGACACACCGACAGGTCTGTCTTCTGAACAAGAAGTTTTCAGATCTGCTCCGGATGACAGTCATACTGCCTGTCATCCTACACTGATCAGAAAACCATCAGTTTTCGAGTTCGAAATCTACGTGAAATTTTCCACGCGCCGGATATCGTTCCGCGATGTATGTCATCTTTTTTTATGGAAAAACGTAACTTCGAAGTCTCACTGATGAAAACTGTCTCACGTAACGAATCTGATCGCGTCCACGCGTCTTCCGACGTGGACCAAATATTCTGTCGTTAACCGAGATGATTACCTCGGTCTCACTTTTCGACCGAGAAGATGAGACTTCGAAGTCTCGAATTCCTGACCACGGTCTCGTTCGTGATTTCGGTTGCAGTCATCATACGGGCCACTGAATGGCCGAATTTTGAATTCCGATGCTCTCATTCGCCCGACAAGTTTCGACCGAGAAGTTAGAAATCATCTCGGTTAAAACCGTGAACATCTCATAACAGTGCGTTTTTAGTTCGTTTTTAACAGTGCAAAAATTGACGCCCAAATCGTAGGCTGTACTACGTATGCTGTATCCATATTATATGAATTGAAGCCATTGTGGGTCAAATGCATACAGTATATAAATTAGGTCCTCATTCATGGCAATTCCGGGATTGCTTGAACGGATTCAGAAAATCCAGTGCTTTAACAGTGCGTTTTTAACAGTGCAAAAATTGACGCCCAAATCGTAGGCTGTACTACGTATGCTGTATCCATATTATATGAATTGAAGCCATTGTGTCAGCCATGTGACTACGTGACACAGCACATACTTTACAAATCACTTCCCACTGCGTCAATAATATAATTCAGGTCATCAGTGGATAATGAAAAATATAAACAGGAATAAATTGATTATTTGATTTATATCAAAAAGCACGCAACGTTACGCTCAAATCGTTCAAGTGTCGTGAACAGTGAACAATGCCGTTGTGACCATTGAACAGTGTGCTGTCAATAACCCTTACGCCGGAAGCGATCTTATAAATAGATATTGCGCAACAAAATGGACCGAGAATTCAGAAACAGTGAATGCTATCCATACACGTGGCATAGAAATCCTTTGCCTTTGCCCCAACTTAGATGTCCATATTTATATGGATGCATTGTGGCATCGTTAAAAACAGTAATCACTATCTTTCTATTTTAAGACCAAAGGTCGATCGTTGGCGGATCGGGACATAAAAGTAGTAGCCTAATCATTCGTTTTATAGCATTTTTGCCGGCTGCTATTCAATAAAAACCATAAATAGAGAAGTGTGTCACTGTATGCTGTATCCATATTATATGAATTGAAGCCCGAGTGTATTGTAAACAAAAATTAAAACGTACCCAGCGTGCGGTAGAAATGAGTAACCAGTATGGTCACCCATGAATGACTGCGTTAATAATATAATTCAGGAGGGGGTCTGGGGGGCGGAGCCCCTCAGTTATCCCCCAAGATAGAGATGGATAGACCAACACCGAGACGAATAAACGGGGTCACGTTAAGTATTTGTTTTTTGGAAAACAGAACGGGGGGCGGGAGGGAAGAGGGGGGGGATGGATGAAATTCAGTCCGTTAACAGTGCAAAGGGGAGGGAAGGGAGGGGAGGGGGTGGGGGGTATTGGGTTGTTTTCAAAGTTTTAGTTTATACGTTCATCGTTCACGAAGATTGGGGATTATTTTTTCCCCACCTGTACGTTTACGTACCCCCTATATAATTCTAATTTCCTGTATCCGAGGGATTCCAAAATCTTCATCGTGATTTATAATCGGACTGTTCTTCTCGCGTTAAAAGGAATATTTCAGATGACATCGGAAACGTGAAACTGTCATGCTCAATCTGTTCCACGTCGATTTTCACGATAAGAGATATTGTTTCCCGGCGGAGCCTAAGAGCCGTCAGCCGATTTTGATCCAAGAGACAATATGCAATATCATACTGCGGGTCTGAAAAGCGCAACAGCATCAGCAGAAGGGATGATGACACTGTGACGACATCGACACAGTGCGTCTATCCAAGCCCCGCCCCGCCCCGCCCCGTCTGCGTCTATCCCTTCCCTATGAAAATGATGACTCTGCCAAACGTTACGCAAGTTACTAGTTACTGTAGCGTTTCGCTTGTAACAGTTTTATATTATAGAGGAGGTTGAAACATCTAACACATCACGCCTCCAGGGGTCTGTGAAGAAAGCTGCACGCACTCTCAGCAGGCTGCGCAACAGCAGCAAACTGGCAAAATTGTGAGCAAAATGTCCGAGGACAACCTCCCCAATGATAATATTATCGGTGGGAGGTCGCAAGAAACGTTGAGCCACTTCAAGCTGGGTAACCAGTACAGGACAAGCTTGCCGCGCTTGGCGGTAGTTTTCATTATCGCTCTTTGTTGCCAAACATCCACCGTGGTAGCGTGGCTGGAAGCCGATGAGTTGGAATCAGTCCAAAAGCAAATTTTGGCAGCCTTGGAACCAGTTCAACCCGTGAGGCGGTCCAGTCATGGTCGCCGCAGTGAACTCTCACAGGATGCTGCTGAAAGCCTAAGTTCTGTAGACTACCATCAGGGAACAGAGACGAACAAGTTTCGTACAACCGATTCTACAAAACCAGAGCTCGTTGCCGACTCAGAGCTGAGGGACACATCTCGTGGTCAAGTGTTTGCGCAAAACTTCACGCACTTTGCTCGCAGTGGCAAAAAGTTGCACTTTGCCTATCAGGTCCGTTGTGCAACCCGTTCCGTGAAGTAAATATCTGAGCCTTAGCAGATGTAGTCAGCCTCATATGCATATTACTATCTAACGCAACATGTAGAGCAAAAATATGCCAGGGTGATAAGTCGTATTGTTTTGCTTTTGTTGCCAACCGCATTAGCGCTGACTTTTTTTGTTGCGCCAAGCGCTGGTCGCTGCCGTTTCTGGGTGATGCGACGGCTCAAAGACGTTGCGACCGAAGCTTGTCTGTCGACCTGCTGTTAGTTTGCAACCTGGCAAATTGGTCATCATTTTGCTAGGAAGGAGAATATTCTTAAAGTGCAGGCCTGATGATCACCTGCTTGTTCTTATTTTCTTAAAGCACCGGGGCTTCCATAATACCGGGCGCTAGATTCTGAATATTCGATTTCTGAGTCCACGGTGCGGTCCCGAGCTCCTTAAGGTGCCTTCGGCTACAATTGTAAGTTTTGACAGTAACAATAAAACAGTGAGACTTTTCCTGAATCCTATTTGGAAGAGTAAATCGGGATCGAATAGACTGTATTGACAAAGTCGTTTTTTATCCTTAGTAGTATTTTAATACTAAGGATTTAGTAGGTTGGGTAGCTTTTGCTATATTCTTTTCTGTATTTGTTTCAGCAGGAGTTTTTTTAATTGCAGCCGTGAAATTGCCGCTGGTTTTTTAAGACGCAGATTGGGAAGGTGGACTTAGCTTGCAGTAATATGGCCACTGGTGTGGGCCATTCGTGCGAAACTTGTTGTGACTTGCTTTCTTCTATGGTACGACGACGGTGCAAACTTAGCAGCAGCACGTAAAGAACTGATTCTAAGTCTTGGTCGCAGGCAAACGTCTCTGAAGCTGTACACTCTCTGGACTTTGAACGCATCTCAGTGCTCAAATCCGTACAGTGCCAATTTAGCCCTGAAGGATACAATGTGCTCCACTTGAGGGTCAACTTGACTGCAGCAGCCCTCATGCCACAGCCTGCAAACGGCGATGATCGGTCACACACCTTTCCATCACTTTCTTACATTCGTGCTGGAACCATCCTGGTTGCCTCTTCTACGAATTCTACCCGCTGGGGCTGCTCTTTGGGCGCAAAGAAGCTTGGTGAAAACAAAAGGGATTCCATCAAATTGGAGAGCGCAGCACCTCTACGCGAAATTATCGTCGGCTGTGCCCTTCCTGGCTATGAGATGTCATCTCCTTTTCTTTCTGAACACGTGCGCCGCTCCGAGTCTGCCTACGACATACCTGAATCCAAAAGTTTTATTACAGAGGGTTGTTACAGAGCGAACACGCTCCACTCGTCGAAGATATTCTCAGTACCCGAGTCTTCAAAGAGTAGACCAGTCTCATCCACTGAGGGCGTCGAAGGAGCTCAAAAACGGGAGCGTCGGATTCTTGAAGTCCCTGATATTGTGACAGTGGTTGTTCTGACCAAAACTGTCGATGCGCAAGAGGTTTTCCATGAGATGCGAGTTCGGTACTTCATCGGGAATGTGGAGAAGGATGTGGATTCAGTGGTCAATGCTTTGTACAGTCGGCAAACCAACACAAGCACTGATGAGGTGAGAGCATTTCCTCCTGAAAGTTTGATGATGACAGCTTCACACATCAATGCTTAGTGTCCCAGTACTCCCACATCATCGGAAAACGAACTTAGTTTTTGCGGGGTGCTCAAATCTTTCGAAACTGAGTTGTCATATCAATGTATGAGTTACTGGAGGTCAATCTCGGGACAAAGGTGACAAAATTTATAATAGGAGCGTATTTTTATCCGTTGAATGGATTTGGTAGGTATTTTAAGCATACTGGAAACTTACCAGGCTAAATTAGTAGTGAAGTGAAGCACTTTTTAGGATATACGCCGCTGCAATACGCACCCATGCTTGACCATACCCAAGCTCACATTTAAATCGTGTATATCTTAGGATCCGGAAAATCTCTGTTTTGTCTCATGGATGACCTTTATCTGGTACCTCATGCCTGAATATGCAACTTTATACCCAGCTGAATTAACCTGTGATATTCGCATGATTCTTCAACTCAAATACAGATATGATGCTGCTTGAACGCTTCAAAGAAACTAACGATGCAACACGGCCCTATCTGCAATGTGGTTTGATTATATTTCAGACATGATATTTCAAGGTCAGATTCAGATGTGTGGGTACTGTAGTTGAAATGTACTTTTCGGGGATGGAGTGCTGTGACTCTGCAGCCATCAGAAAGAAATCAGCACGGGAAAGGCTCGATTGGCAGTACTCCAATCACATCGAAGGGCGACATACACTTTCAATCCACAGGAAATTCAGCGACTACAAATGAAGAGGGTGCTTCTGAGGCTAGTCGCAAACTGCTTGATTGGGAGCTGAGACAAGTCGCCGATGCAAGCAAACTCAAAAACATCTCTGCAGATGCAGACAAAGCCGTCGAAGTTGTAGCCATTGAAAGCTTTGGTGGTGCGCTGCCTTACACCCCAGCAAAGTGGATCGTAGACGAGACGACCCTGGGGTTTCTTGCATCCTCAGATGAAGTCCACATGCGGCGAAAACTATTGTATAGCACATCCTGTGGTTGTTCGGATCAATGCTCTTCTGGATCATACAAAACGGGGACAAGTTCGTGCAGCGCATGCTGCTCAAGTAATTGGGGATCTTGCAGCTGGGGGGGGAGTGGATATGAGTATAGGACCCAATGCTCCTACTGCAGCAGCGCAATATCTCAGTGTAGCCGCTGCACACCGGGAGCTTTGTATGGTGCGTCCTGCACCGCTTGCAACTCCGGCTACCATCTTTCTTCTGGGTCATGCTATGACTGCAGACAAGACTCGCACTGCTCGTCAAATCAGTATTGTGGCAGGAATACCTGGGACTGCACAAGCTGCGGCAGTACCATAAACCACTGCAGCACTTGTAAGGCTGGGAACTGGTATGGTGCAACCTGCGAAAGTTGCAGCTATGGCTATCATCTCTCTTCTGGGTCTTGCTATGACTGCCTCCAAGATTCTCATTGCTCATCCGGCCAGTACTGTGGTACGAATTCGAAGGACTGCACAGATTGTGGTATCTCCAACTGCAACACCTGCAAGGCTGGGACCTTGTATGGTGCCTCGTGTACAGGTTGCAGCAATGGCTACCATCTTTCTTCTGGGTCATGCTATGACTGCAGACACGACTCGCACTGCTCGTCAAATCAGTATTGTGGCAGGAATACGTGGGACTGCACAAGCTGCGGCAGTACCATAAACCACTGCAGCACTTGTAGGGCTGGGAACTTGTATGGTGCAACCTGCGAAAGTTGCAGCTATGGCTATCATCTCTCTTCTGGGTCTTGCTATGACTGCCTCCAAGATTCTCATTGCTCATCCGGCCAGTACTGTGGTACGAATTCGAAGGACTGCACAGATTGTGGTATCTCCAACTGCAACACCTGCAAGGCTGGGACCTTGTATGGTGCCTCATGTGTGGCTTGCGAATCTGGTTATTACAAGTACAGCGGTAATGATAGGTGCTATCAATGCACAGATACATGGGAGGAAGGAAATCATTGTCTTTCAGGAGAATACTGCAACTACGAAGATTGGAATTCCGATGCATATTCTCATTATGAATGCGTTGCTTGTAAAGACTTGGTCACGTGTGCATCATGTGATGACTACGGGGATGGATACTGCACATCCTGTCAGTCTGGATATTATATGTATGCATATACCGGTTATGGTACCTACTGCGTTGAGTGTACAGCGGACTCGCATTGTGGTGATGGTGGCCTGTGCAGCACTTCATCCACTGGTAGCTCTCTTAGTACATGGTTTAATCTGCCTCACTGTAAGGACTGTATTGACTGCAATAACGATGGTGCAGCAGATGATGGCTCCCGCGATTTTGATGACTGTCAACTGTCTGACAATCCTTCCCGGAATCCAGTGTTTGATGACCGTGGTCGAGCAATTGTTGAAGTTGTGTGGGTAGAGATGAAGACAAACGAATTCCGGCAAAATGAGGATTTGTCAGGGCTATTAGAAGGCACAGCCGAGCTGTATGTGTGGAGTAAAACATACGACTACCTGGAGTCCAGGTTGATCACTCGATCAGTTGGTATTCCGTGCGTACAAGCTGTGGCAAGGCAGTATCCGGTGAATGCGAAAATAGGAGCAGTGGGTGCTGGTCAGTCCATCCGAATCGGGATATGGGAATGGGATGATGGCTGGTCTGATGACAGTCTCGGTGACCATTGGATACTACCAGAAGATTTTAGCGAGAGTGATACTGTGTTGATAAACCAATACAGCCAATCAAAGTGGTTGCTTCGATGTGTCGGGTGTCGTCAGCTGACGGGCACGGCCCCGGATCCGTTTATCTCAGACAATCCTGCTTTCACGTACTCTACACAGGATTTTCTTGAGAGCGGTGAATCAACAGCTTCTTCTGGAAATACGCTTCTTGGGCTGTGGAATTACGACTCCTCATCACTCCGTGCAGCTGAATCGATGAGCTTATACAGTTACAGTCACACCTCAACTGAAACGGTGACCTCGGAAGATGACTCTTCATCCACGACAACCGACATCACTGTCACTTTTGACGTTGATTGCACAAACTGCTATGCAGGTACCGAGGATGGAGAGCTGGTTGTAGACTATGTCACCAATCTCACCGAAGGCTGGCGAAATGTTGCTGCAGAGGTGAACACGGACTTCAAGCTCAACGTGGAATTGCTTCTGACCCTTGATGCGACATTGACTGAAACCAGCAACACCAATATTATAAAGCATGTATGCTTACCTCCTGCCTGCATCGGCTTCGATCTTCTGGGCGTTGGCTGGCAAGTTGGGTTTATGCTATCACTTGATGTTAATACTCAGCTCAACGCGCAAGCGGAGTTCACCCTTAACCCGGGGTTCGAGATGGTGTGGCATGTGGGATATGGTTTTGCTTATACACACGATAATGGGCCGACCACATTTGCTGCAGACAGCCAAACAACCTTCACTCCACGATATCCAGAAGTGACTGGCGACCTGGATGTTGAAATCGATCTCGCCTTCGTCCCCGAAATGACGGTTGGGATCTGGATTGAGACTGGGTTTGCAGCTGCGCATGCATTAGCAAGCATCAAAACGGAAGCCTACCTTATCCTACAAGGAACAGCGTCATCTGAAGTGACGACGGGAACTGAACTCACTGCGGAAGGAGAGGAGTTGGACGATTTTGCGTATACCTATGGAGATTGCGAAGATAGGCACAACATCGAATATAAAGTAATAACTGGTTTGCGGGAAACTGAATACGAATTTGGATACAGAGCATCTTTGGGCTGGGAAGGATCCTTCTTAGGCTATGTGTGGATGGGGGAGTATGGACCGTACAAGAAGCCGGCATGGGATTTCGGACCCTACAATTTACTATATGGGTGTGTCTGCTGGCCCAGCGCTTATTGCGCCGACTCTCCACCACCAATTCGTTCACCACCCCATCGCCGCCACCCCCATCTCGCCGCCACCCCATCCCCGCCCGCCGCCTCCCGCCATCACCACCCCCATCTATACCACCCCGTCCGCCACCCCCATCGCCACCACCTCCGTCACCCCCATCGCCATTGCCACCTATGCCAACCATCGATATTTCCGGCTCTGGAGAATCAACCGAGGGAAACAACGTACTTTACTGGACAGGCAGTGACTCGAGAACGTGCATGACCTTCACACTCAGCAGTGGAGCAGTAGAGACGGTCACAGTCACTGCATCTGGGCCAACCGACTTTACTCAAACATACGCAGGTGGCAATGTATGTGATCAGGCTACTGGCATGTGTGAAGTTGTTGTGTGTGGATTCACGGTGGGGACATACAACTTAGACGGAAGCATCACGTTTAACGATGGCACAAGAGATGGTGCACTGACGGGTGTACTATATGTTACTATGCCCCACCCTCCCAATCGCCACCCTTCATGCCATGCCCCATGTGCCCTTCTCATGTCACCACCCCATGCCACCATACCCCGTCTACCCTTCACCCCCATGTCACCACACCCGTCCCCATTATTAGACACCTGTGCCAGCCCGTGATATTTCCGGCTCTGGAGAATCAACAGGGAAACAGCATTGCTACTGGACCCAGACGGCCGAAGACGTGCATGACAACCACACTCAGCAGTGAACAGTAGAGACGGTCACGGTCACTGCATCTGGGCCAATGACTTTACCTCAAACATGCGCAGGTGGCAATGTGTGATCAGGCTACTGGCATGTGTGAAGTTGTGTGTGGATTCCACGGTGGGGGGCATACAGCTAGACGGAGCATCACGTTCAACGGTAACAAGAGATGGTGCACTGGCCCAGGTGTACTATATGTATACTATGCCCCACCTCCCAATGCATACACCCCCAATGCCACCACCCACATCGCCACCACCCCCATCACTGTCACCCCCGTCGCTACCATCCCCATCAGCGGCATCCCCATCACCGCAATCCCCGCCAACGCCACCTGCATCTCCCCCTCCTCCATTCCCTGTTGGCACAAGCGTTGCTAGAGTGGAGTTCGCCTCAACTGTGAATGAAGTTTCGATCAACGATTTTCTTGATGAGGAGTTTGATCGCCAGTTTCGCTCAGATTACATCACCGCACTGGCAATATCAGCGCAAGTGAGTCAGTCACAGGTGATAATTTTAGATATCACAGCTACGGAAGTAGCTACTGATGCAAGTCGACGTCGTCGCAGATCCCTATCCACAACAGGCCAAACGGGAGTGTCCATCAATTCTATCATCGACTTCGTGGAGGATGAAGTAGCTGCCTCTGATGACTTTGTGATCACCCTCAAGGAATCACCAGAATCTGTGTTCACTGAAGATCTGTGGAGTTACAGCATTCCCATTGTTGCCAATGTGACAACAGAAGTAATGACGATCACAGCAGCACCAACCATTCAAACAGGATCACCAACCCATGCGCCGACTGAGTACGTAATTCCACCACCTGTACCTTCAAATTTGGAATGCCTTGGAAAAGATTCAAGAAAGGGCTGTGATGCCACTGTGGGCTGTTTGTGGTATAGTGAGCAAAGCTGCTGTAAGTCTGCAGCTGGAGGATACTGCTCTAGTGAGGGGGATCTTGGATCGTACTCCTTCGAAACACTACTTATCATTGGGGGTCACACGACAAGCAGCATGACCTCTCAAAGGCAAGAAAGGCTGAAAAACTCGGTTGCCGAGACATTAGGTCTTGCTTCTGACAGAATCACGTTCCTCTCTATCGATGATGCGCAGTCAGCTACTGGCGCTACCACCCGCAAACGTCGTAGAATGTCATTATTGGATACAACCAGCTCGTTTAATACTGCTGTCACGGTGGCAACCGACGTATCTGGGTTTGCTTCTTCTGTTGATGCCAAAAGTGCGATGGATTCATTGCAGCACACTGCAGACACAGGTAATAGCCCTTGGCGGGTCAGGGATCGTCCCTGGAGGGTCGGGCTTTACGCTTGGGAGGATAGAATTTAGGGTTTATGCCTCGCAGGTCAGAGCGTATGCATAGGAATCGAGGTCTAGGGGTAGCAAATTTAATGCCTCCCCCCTCTCTTGCTAGAGCAAAGTGCGTGGGCAACCATTTAGTGGTTTCCCGCAACTATATCATATGGACATGGCTCCACAGTATAGTTGAGGGACTTTCACTATATAGTTGAAGGACTTTCACTCTATAGTTAAGGGACTTTCACTGTATAGTTAAGGGACTTTCACTATATAGTGGAGGGGCGTTTACTATATAATTGAGGGATTTCAAAATGTACAGCGTCCCTAATTAAACCCATCAACTAATGGAAACACTGATAACGCAAGATCTTGGCGCAATCATTTCCTGGTTATGCAAAAAAAGAAATGTTAACCATCCCTGATGAATATGATGCAACTTTGCAGGGGTGTTATCGGACATTGCGAGGCAAAATGGATTAAGCAACGACGGCATATTAATGGATGCATCTACGTCATATGTGAAAGTAACGTCGGGTCCGGTTGCAGCCTCACGCGAAACTTCTGAAGACACGTCAAGTGCTGGTGCAAGTGATGAATCCTGGCTTATTCCCGTTGTGGCCACTGGATGCGGGTTATTTTTAATGCTCATGACTGGCATCACGTTCAAACGGTGCAAAAAAAATAACAACACTGAACACGACCAGGTGCCACAAACAACCATTGAAGGAACACAGCCTACAAAGCCTTCTCCTCCTGGCACTACTGTTTCTCCGTTATATGCTATAGTAGATCCTACGCCGCGAATACGTCCACGTGGCGCAACGCAGATGGGAGACTTTGGTACCGATGAGTGTGGGATCGTAACGATCTAATAAGTCCATTTAGTTGCATGCAAATACGACCATCCATTGTGCAATGATTACAATTGGCCTATATATCCGTTTGTTTGACATATTGACAAGGCATCAACATAGTGTATATTTTTATGTTGTATTTATAATATTTCATTAGTCAGAATTTCTTAGCAACACCCTAAGTATAATCTAAGGTAAATGTTTACGGGTCCGTACTTTATTTGGACACCTGGTGAATAATTGTTGGCTAAGGAGACAGGCAATACAATAGTGTTGGGGGTGTTCTAGACTGGGGCAATTTCTACATGACACCATCGTCCTATCTAGCAACAATATCAATACACAGGCTGGCAACGGGCTGATCAGCTATCAATGGAATTCCTTAAAAGGAAGGAAGTAATTAGGTCGCATCATCGTCGCCTCAGTATTGCCTGCGCAGCTCAATACGAACACCCCACCCTTCACACCGTTGGTCAACCCGAAATCTTGCATACCGTCACCTCAGCACCCCCTTCTCGATCTTTGTCGAGCGGATCGTCTATCGCCAGACATGCAATAAACCAGGAAAGGGGGGTAGGGGTTCAAGACTCGTTGGACAGATGTTTGTGGCTCTCCGCCCCCCTCTGACTGCAGCCCCGAACCGGCAGTACTGGACCCGCAACAACCCTGATCACAAGTTGTACTTCATCTCTTCATGCCCACCGCTTGCCATTTTGACCCGTTAGGTGTAGTTTTGATTACACAATGCTTCCACTGTGCGCCCAAAATCAGATATTCGGCCACAGCTCAAAGATCTGCCACGACAAACGCTAATCTGCAGGTCCCCGGGCAGACCGCCCCCAGCCACGTACCCAGCGCAGTGCCACTGAGGTGCCAGGTAGGTGATCGATCGGCAACATGGGAGCAGTCTAGGGCCCGCGCGGGAAAGAGGGGTCAGATAATTCATCCACGCCAATCCCGCCCACAAAACGGCCACTGTGGAGGGCCAGGCTCGTACAAGGGCCTTCATGCACCGGGGTGCCCGGGGTAGACGGCAGAGGCACCGGACTGAGAGCACGTTTATCATATAGCTCGCCATCCTCGAACGTCGAACTTCAGCAAGAGGCCCAACCGCCTGCTTAGAAATCGAGCAAGTGCCCTTTCTGATAGCCTGTGTAGAAATTGATTCTGACGAGTGTGACTAAATTCCACCAAAGGTCCACAGCTGTACCGGCTGAGCAAGTATGCATGTCGTATTGTATCCCTATGCCCATTACAACAACATCACAATTTTCCCTGCTGTTCACTACGAAATGGATTCACACATTCCCACTACCTGGTACCTGGTATTTCCTGCACACGAGCACCCAAATCATCACATCAACATACTTTCCCGCCGGCGATCGAGTATTTGTACTATTACTATGCATGCCATTTATTTATGGCAAGGAATTCAAGACCGAAAACAACAATAGCTTTTGGAGCTGTAGCAACGTGGTTACCATAGACGCCAACCTTCTTTTTATTTTTATCATACAACTCGTCAGTCAATTCTCCAAGGTCATTACCAAGTTGATTCTTGCAGTTTTTATCATTACTCGTATCTTCAATGTATATCACCGAGACGATTGGTACCTTTGCAGATTTCGAAAGGAAGGTGTTGGTAATAACGGGGCAAATGTTTGAGTTTTGGGGGAATACTTTTGTTGATGTGGTGTTTGCATGTTGTGTATCGTATACGTGCGAAGTTTCGTGGGGTTCTGATGGGAAGTGTGTATTTTAGTGTTTAAAATGAGCCGCTTGCTGGGTTTGCATGTTATTAAATCTACTGCTTTATGGTGTGCATGTTCTTACTTATTTGGATGTTGTATGAATAGCTTTAGAAAGTATCACATGTCATAAAGACAACTGAAATTGGTGTAAGAAATCTATGATATATCCATACCGGAGGTTGGAGCCCCTCTCGAGGAGCCCACATCGAAGGGAGGGTTTACTGATTCAGACGCATAGCAGTGATGTACGTGCTATAGATGGTGAATACGCATGTCTCGAGTTGAGTAGCCGAACACGTTTTCAACAAGACGGCGGTCGCGGAGCATTTCCGCTCGGATAACGAACAGTAGACGTTGGTAGAGCACTGAAGAATGTTTAATCACAACAGCAGTCGGACATCAGTCTCAGGAGCAGACGTTGATATGTTGTAGGTTTTGCGGCTGATACCTGCAAAAGTAACACGCAAAATCAGCCAGAGCGTTGGGGATCGAACCCAAGCAACCAGACAAGCTGTTCGGACGCCGCCCTCATCATATCAACCAAGGTCAGCACTGACGGAACGAATTAAAATAACCAATGTCCAAGGTCAGCGCTGTCAACATTTAAACAGAAAACCAGGCCGAGGGCTGATGCACCGAGAAAACCGGAGTCGTGCACGGTAGTAGCGTGCCCAAGGGTCGGAATCGATTGTTTTGACAATTACGATTAATCGATTAAACACGGTTATCACAATTACAATCGATTTGAAATTGCAATAATTACGAATCAAACAGGTTAGAAATTTTGAACAACTACAATCGAATCGATTTCCAACGTGTAACAATCGCCAATCGAATCGATTTGCCTTCGATGAGGAACCCCAATTAAATCGGTTACGTGTTCATCATAATTACCAATCAAATCGATTTCAAAAAAATGGATACACCAATCGAATGTGTTCTTGTCGTATCATAACGCCAACCCAATATAACCGGTTTCGATCTCTAGCGCCGACGACACGTTTGACATTATGAAATCGATTGTGTGCATATCGACGTGAACCGAACCCTGTCACTCAATTATTGGCTGTTGGGTTTCAGCTGCGGCTCAAATTTCAAATGTGGCTGTCGGATGCTAAAATATCTACCCGAGACACCCATATAAAGCTCTAACCTGAGTGCAACTACATTCAAACTTCATTTCTTACATCATGGGCAGGCGTGCAGCAACGACATCCAAGAAATCCCAACCCGTTAAACCCAGATTGCCGACCCTAGGCAAGGGTCCGATCAAACGCACGCCCCGTCATGAGTTCGATCATCGGGATAACGCTGAGAACATATATGATGTGGAATGTATCATAGCCGAGCGATCTGTGAAGGTTAATGGTCTCACGGTTGAAGAATGGCTAATCCGCTGGAAGGGATACAGTGATTCGCACGACACCTGGGAGCCAATCAAGAACTTGGCGGGCCTTGAAGATGACATAGCACAATTTCGAAATGCTAAATCCGAGCAACACCCGTTAAAGCTGGGCAAACGCAGGCGCAGAACTCCATTTGACGACACCACACCTGTCGCTGTCGCTGCCACTCCAGGCGAGAGTGCTGCTGCTCCTGGATACTCTGCGGGTGTTACACTACTGAAGCAGAAGATGATTGTGTTGAAGAAGATGAGAGTGAACATGCCATCCTTCGCCCTGCCATGCGAGGCCGCCGCACTGCAAAGGTAATTTGTACTCATCATGTTCTCCTTCCTTTCGTTTCTTACCCTTCGTTACCTTATTTTTGGTGCACCTCACACCTTGCATGAATACTGCGACGACTCATTCTTTCACGAACGCTGCATTCTTAGTCGTAACTGTATGACCGACAGCCGACCGGCCATCATGTTATTCGTTGTTTTTATTGCGTTCGACTCCCCCCGATCATGCAACGAACAAAGCTCTGACGTTCTGACATAACCGCAGGTGTGGTCGTACTTCAACGAGATCATCTGCCCGACCACTGACAAGCCGATGGGGCTCCAGTGTGCCATCGCGGGATGCGCCGCCCGTCTTGCCTGCACCACCAACACCACCAACGCCCGGCAGCATTTATCCCACGTGCACAAGGACCACCTCGCTGAGCTTGAGGCCGAGGAGTTCGAGAACGCTGCAGTCGCTGAAGCATCGGCTACCCCCAGAGTCAGTCTGTGATCAACTCTGGGGGAAGTTCATGGCCCCCTGGAAAACGAGATCAACTGACTTCGAAGGTGGTCAACTGGCTCTGCAAACGTGCCCGGCCGCTCAGCCTTCCCGAGCGGGATACCGAGTTGAAGGACGTGTTGCTGTTCGCATCTGGAGGCGGCTACACCATGCCGTCTGCTCACAACGTTGTTCGCCAACTGTGCGTGTTGTCTGGCAAAGCCCTCTCCAGCGATCGCGCCAAGATCGTCAAGCTGATTGCAGCTGGTGTCAGCCCTTCCACCGGTGCGTTTCCCGCCACTCCCGGGACTTTTATTGCCTACTATTTATCCTGAGAAAGGCAGTATCAGTGTTACACGCATGCTCTCGAGTGTTTGGCGATACGCGTTTGCTACTATTGTAACCGTTTTTATATTACTGACTGGCTGTTTCGGTGTACTGTATTATTGCAGCCATTGACATCTGGTCCGAAAACGGCATCGCGCTGTTGGGCATCCTCCTCTACTTTTGGTCTGCGGGTGCCAACACAATCAAGGAGCTTTTGGTGAGGGCTGTTCCTTTCGGGGAGATCGCTCACACCGGCGAAGAGATTGACCACGCCACGAAGGATGCCTTGGCTCTTGTCGGTGTGGGGAAGTACGAGTTTCAATCGGCCGCGGAGCCCCCAAATAACTCCATGACGGTACTTACAGACAACGTTCGTGACTGCCTGCATAAGGCGGTGGCCGACGGAGCCAGCGATGTTCAGAAGGGTTTGGCAGACTTCGAGACCCACCCTTGCCCACTTCATGTGGGTCAGAGATGCGTTCTGCAGTTTTTGAGCGTGAGCTGCATCGCAGCAGTTCACACGAAGACTAAGGGCATCGCAGCCCTATTCCGTCGCTCACCGCTCGGACTCTCCTGCCTGCATAAGTGCCAGGCAAAGTACCAGCTGCCGAGCACACAGCCTCCGCGTTCGGTAGCTGTTCGGTGGAACAGCATGTTTCTGCAATGGGAATGGTTCCCCCCCAGCAAAAGGCCCTCCAGATGTTCGATGTCGAGAGCTTGCAACTGAACTTGAGTAACGACGAGGTGGGCTCCACTTACCGAGATTTTCAAATGGATCTCAGTGACTGGGAGGTCGTTGAGCAATCAGTGAGTAGATACTTGCCACTTTGTGTGTACACACGGATTAAAAAGTAAGGATCAGTCAATCAACCTTCGTTCAGTTCCGTTGATCGGTTCGAAGGCGACTTTTCCGCGCCTTACGACCATGGGCTTGTACCCCATGGCTCCGGAGGTTTATCCGCTGTATACATTTTAGTGAATGCCCTGCCTACTTGTTCCGTATTTTCATATTGATATGCCTTGACTGCTTATTGGCTCCTTAACTGACTGCTTAATTGACTGCTTAACTGACTGCTTATGTTTTGTATGCTGCAGATACCTGTGCTGCGGCCGGTCTTCCACTACACGAGGATCATTCGAGGCACGAAGTATGTCACCATGTCGTTGGTCTTGCCTATGACTGCCCGGTTGATCGAGTTTGAGTTGAGCCCGACCGTCGACATCGCCCTCGCCAACAACTCCGTCCTCATCAAGCACAAGGAGCTCTTGCACGGTGTGCAAACCGCTCGTGGGGCCATGCACCGTGACTTCGTGAGGCGATGGGTGTATGAGTTGGACGAGAGCATCCTTGAGGACTACGTGGTGGCAACTTTGCTGGATCCTCGGTGGAAGAACTGGCAGTTTGAAGGCTGCAACATCTTTGACAACGGTGATATGAATTCTCTTCGTGCTTTCGGGTATTTGCGCACCGCGTGGACTACGCACTGCTGTAATATTTTGTTAGCCTGCCTATTGTCATACCTTCTCAGCTTGCTGTGAAAATATGCTAGTGAGCCTGCAGTTTTTGTTATCACCTTTACCTTGTTCTGCACTTTTGGTTTACCCCTGTATATCTGCTTATCTTATGTGATAAACTGTTTACAACCTGATAATCGGTTTGATAACCGGTTATCAAATAGGTTAGGCTGCCTGAAAATTAGGTACACAATAGGTTTGCAAAAAACAATAACACTAATCGAATCGATTTGAACTTTTAATAATCGGGTAGATAATAGGTTTGTTTCTCAGATTCAATCACAATCGAATGGGTTTAGCATGTCAATAATCAGGTACACAATCAGTTGTGGAAATTTTTAAAACACTAATCGAATCGGTTACAACTGTCAACAATTAGTTAGAAACCTATTATGAAAATCAGACAATCGGTTTGAAAGAGGTTTGAAATTTCAAACCGATTCCGACCCTTGAGCGTGCCGGAGTCGCGCAAGAAAGAGCTTTGCGTGCTATTAGCCGTTCGAAAGAAACCAATGAAAATACGGCGCACTTGTGATCTGCAAATTTATCAAGTGTACAGAATCAGGCATAGCATTGGGGATCAAAGCCGAAGTCGCAGCAATCGATATCATGTGTCATTCTGAAATAAAAAAGCGGCACTAGTGAGAACTGAGAAGACGTAATTTTGGGACGTGAGAGGCGCCGTGCATGTGACCCTCCCCCCATCACATATACAGGGACGTACAGGCAAGTACAAGCAAGTACTGGCAAATACAGGTTGGCTAGGCACGGGGACATACAGCGTCTGAACATGGTGCTACTACGGGAGATTATAGCAAGCTCGTTCCCCTTATTTTCGCCCCCCTCGTTCGCCTCCCCCAACCCCCACCCCATTTCCACATGGTCACTGCATCGGATGGCCAAACGGACTTGATATTCGTGTCCCGCACACTCAAATCACAAAAATATGTTGGTCCCATGCTTTGCCATCCAGGCCTTGAGTGGTTGGGTAGCGCCTCTCGGGGCATGCACCCGGAGGTAGCGATTTTCACACCCACCCCCACCAACCCCCCACGACTCAGTTGGTCCACACCACTTGGGTGACCAAATCGACTTCAACTCACCTACCACCTTGTATGCACGACGTACATGACCCAATCTACCTCTGGGAGTCTGGGTACCGACCATATGCCCCATCATGGCCGTATGCGACCACACCACACCGCTTCCACGGGGTATAGGCTTCTCCATCAAATGATGGAGAGGATATCCAGCTTGATACCCTGGAATCCCCGCCCAAGGCGCACCGCACCAATTGACGGCCCAAATCGACTTCACCACAACCACTCCCCGATATATCACTTGTTTATGACCCAACCTACCTTAGGGTACCGATCGCACGCCCTGGCATGCTCATACGGCACTGCCATACTCGACAACCTAGAATCTATACCCGAACTTTCCCGATCGATTTCGGCCGCCTACCACCGCAAGTTAGGGTTTCGGCTGCGACACCTCGTTGGCGGACTAAATCGACTTCAACTGACCCACCGCCTTGTATACAACTTGCATACGATATATTCTGTCTTACTTTAAGTTCGCTTGCACTCCCATGCTCATCCGCCATCAACTCTCCACCCCCCCCTTTGCCCCACCGTGATTCAGCGAATAGCTCAGTGGCGCCTGTCAGCCCCGCAGGGCGGCTCCGTATTTATGGCCACCTCCCGTCACCAAATCGAGCAGCGGACCTCGGATTCGGATTCAGCGCGAGGTTCTACCCATACTACCGCCCCTCACTTCTCAGCCTAAGCCCGCCATCGAAATTTCGCAGTTTGGGTACTCACGAATAACAAGCTGGATTTCCCTTATTTTCGCCCCCCCTCGTTGCGCCTCCCCCCTCCAGCCCCCACCCCATTTCCACATGGTCACTGCATCGGATGGCCAAACGGACTTGATATTCGTGTTCCGCACACTCAAATCACAAAAATATGCTGGCCCCATGCTTTGCCATCCAGCCTTGGTGGTTGGGTAGCGCCCCCCTCAGGTATGCACCCAAGAGGTAGCGATTTTTCACACCCACCCCACCAACCCCCCGCACGAAGCTCAGTTGGTTCACACCACTTGGATGACCAAATCGACTTCAACTCACCTACCACCTTGTATGCACGACGTACATGACCCAATCTACCTCTGGGTACCGACCATATGCCCCATCATGGCCGTATGCGACCACACCACACCGCCTTCCACGGGGTATAGGCTTCTCCATCAAATGATGGAGAGGATATCCAGCTTGATACCCTCGAATCCCCGCCCAAGGCGCAACGCACCAATTGACGGCCCAAATCGACTTCACCACAACCACTCCCCGATATATCACTTGTCTATGACCCAACCTACCTTAGGGTACCGATCGCACGCCCTGGCATGCTCATACGGCACTGCCATACTCGACAACCTAGAATCTATCCCCGAACTTTCCCGATCGATTTCGGCCGCCTACCACCGCAAGTTAGGGTTTCGGCTGCGACACCTCGTTGGCGGACTAAATCGACTTCAACTGACCCACCGCCTTGTATACAACTTGCATACGATATATTCTGTCTTACTTTAAGTTCGCTTGCACTCCCATGCTCATCCGCCATCAACTCTCCACCCCCCCCTTTGCCCCACCGTGATTCAGCGAATAACTCAGTGGCGCCTGTCAGCCCCCACAGAGTATGATCTAGCTGAATTTTCCAAGTCTCTTGCCAGGTCAGCATCGGAGTACACAAAGATTGTGAGTACACGTGATGGCCCGTATCAGGGTAGTAGAGGGCCATCCTGTAGTGTGCCGTGCAATCCAGATACTGTGCAATTCTGATAAGAGCTTTCATCGAGTCCTCTGAGGGACAGGCCACAAATTGTGATAGGTAGATAACAACATAGTAGATATCTGGCCGTGAGGTGCGACTGTGCCAGAGCAGAGACCCAAGGATAGACCGATAGGGCTTGACCAGTGTGAGATCAGGGTCTGCTGGTTTTGTAATTACCAGTTTAGAGTCCAAAGGGGTGCGGAAGAGTCTCTCGGGTATGTTATTAGTTGTCATAAGGTCTTTAATCTGCCGTGACTGATTGAGGTAGACTCCCTGATCATCATGTTGTACTGTCATCTGAAGGATAGAGGACATAGGACCCAGGTGTTTGGCTTTAAAGGTTGTGCTGAAAGCTGACCAGAAGGCCCTCTCAAGAGCCGTAGAACAAGCCATACCAAAGTCATCCACATATACCACACACATAGCCTTAACCGTAGGCGTGTAAATGAAATAGATACAGGCATTATGTGTAGACTGTCCGAATGAGTGTCCCATGTACTGGAAACTGAGCATAAACTGTTTAACCATCCTCTGCCATGATGCACCGGCAATCTTGAGACCATATAGTGCATACGATAGTAATGCATAGCTGTATCCCTTAAAAGAATAGCAAGAAGGAAACTGGATCCATACAGGGAATTCAAGCTTAGCATGCATAAAGGCCTGAGATACATCCAGATGTGACACCGCCAGCTGAAATAGAGTTGCAAATATAAATAGCAGTCTGAAAGCTGATATTTCTGGGGTAGCCGATGAAGTGTCCCAACCAAGGGAGATAGCCGGTAGTTCTGCTGCCGTCACCAGCCATACGAGCCTTAAATATCTGATAGGGTTTGCCTGCTCCAGTAGGGTCGGGTTTGAACGGCATAGACAGTACAAATAGTGTAGTAAGGTACTGTGCATTAGTTGGAGGTGTCCCTAACTTAAGCTTCTCCTGATTAACCATATCACCAACCTCCTGATCCATAGCCTTTAGCCAATCACCAGACTGCGGTGAAGATAGGGCTTGTTTGACACCGTGAGGTAACTTAAGTTCCGGTGCCGAGGCTTCAAGCATATGAAGGATAGTAGAGGTAGGGGCATCAGTGAGGAACTGCTCCATGCTGCTGAAACTGCCAAACATATATTCTGCTCTGAGGTCACTGTTGAAGCTGTGAGTCAGAGAAGGGCAGGTAAGCTGCTGAACGGGTAGATGGGAATATGATCAGCTTGGCTGGCAGATCAATGTGCCAGCCAACCGGCTCGTCGGGGCAGGGCTCCAGGATAACACCTTAGGGCTTCCTTTTGCCTCTGTGGGTGGAGATGAGAATAGCACTGTAGATAGGTGCCCTGATTGATTGACGGGCTTTCACAATAGTCCAGATAGGGTAGTGTTCATTAATGCCATTGAGCTTTCTGTAGCAGTCCAGATAGTGCAATAGGTCCCGATAGTGCTGACCATCTGCTGTCTGTGATACATATCTGACTGCCATAGTCCAGGTAACTGTGGCATTTGCCTGAATAAGCTGAACACATGCATGTGACTCCTCCCCGTCAAAGAAAGAACCAATACCATGAATCCTCGAGCCTGCTATATCAAAGCTGTCACTGAAAGGCTGAGGTCTGTCATAAGATGCATCAAACTCCCGCTCTGTCTGATGCGGGTCCGGAAAGGAGCCCAAGATCTCTCCCATGTCCTGATGATTATGAATCCAGTGAGGCTTGCCGGCATAGTGTATTATATTTGTCTCCGTATCCAAGATCTTATAAGCCAGAGAGCTGACTGATACACCAACAAGACGGCCTGACCATGCTGTCCTCTGAGACTTCTTGGACATACCCGGCTGTCTGGAGTTTCTTTGCTGCTGAGACATAATGACATAGCAGTTCTGGCCGAAAGCTTTCAGTTTAGCATAGCCATAGTGGTAGCCTCTGATCTGATGAAATGGTGTAGTAGAGATGTTCTTATGAGTTGAGAGGTTCCATATGAAGCCAGCATGGGTAGCAGCCAGAGGCCAGTAGTCCTCGGGCATGCCAGCCGCCAGAAGTAATGCCTTAGCCATGTCTGATATCTTGCCAATGGCATTCTCTGCATGAGGGTTGTCTGTATGTACCGTAGGTGATGATTTCTGATGCAGTATACGATGCTTCTGATAGAAAGCAACACACTGAGGATCACCCATCTCCGGAGCACAGTCTGTACGGAGTGTAATGGACTGTGGTGCATAACCCATTGCATGTAAGCTGCCGTAGAAATGAACCAGGCAGGTATAGTATTCTGATTTCTGTACGAAGGTATAGACGCATATGAATATGCTGACATAGTCAATGAACTGACATCGGTACAGGTGGCCGTTGTAGCCAGCTGGTGTAATAGGTCCGGTCATGTCAGCAACCCACTTCCGGCCGGGCTGGATGGTAGCTGATCTCAACTGGTCATGGTGGCCGCAGGGCTTCTGCTTCAGCTTACACATACAGCATACAGTAATCACTCACCAATAAGAAATAGTAGCAATAAGAAACCAGCCAGCGTTTGGGGGGGGTCACAACTTGACGAAATTTGCTGGCTAGCTTTAATTTCTTAAGAAATTGGCCAAAATAAGAAATCAAGGGGCTGGCTGGCTTGAATCATAGTGAAAACTAGTTAAGAAATTTTGGCTGGATTATTTGGTGGGTTTACTTGATTTAACAAGGATTTTGATGCTTATACACAATTTATCTCAATAAAAATATCATACAGACTGTTGAATTTTCCTTCTTCAGCTCTCTTATCTGCTCACGGCTTTCAGGATCCATACTAAAATTTTACTACTGTGGCCGTCGCTGAGTGTCAATTTCAAGATAGCTGGCTGCCTCCTCCTTAAGTAATCAGAATAAGAAATTGGCTGGCTGAGCTACGAAATCGGGATTTCTTATTCTTAGCAATTTCATAGGTCGCTGGCGCTGGCGGGGGGGTCACAACTTGACGAAATTCGCTGGCTGACCCCATATTTAGGACTTTCTTATTGGTGAGCGATTACCGTACTGCACAAAACTGAGAACAGGTCGGCTGCTATAGCTCGCCTAGATAGCAGAGGCCGACCGAGCTAAATGTCAGGTAGGTCGTAGAGCCTGAGCAGATTGCCCGTAGAGCCGTGACCCATGCCTGCATGGAACTCCACAAAGGGACTGACCCAAGCAGGAGTGTTCCTGTTCCTGAACAGGATACAGATCTCAAAGGGAGTGCCATCAATGGATACTCTGTCAGGTCCGCCATCTGAGCCAGCCGGTGTCAGTGGGTGACTAGATGCATAGGTATGCTTCCGTGAGAAACTGAAGATCTTCTTACTGCCTTTAGGGTATATATGCAGTACTTCCATAGTACATGTCTTATGCCATATCTGGTGTTGGGGCATATATGGGACAATCCAGAAGTAGGTGGTGTTATGCGGGTCAAGAGGAAAGTCATGGTTGCCCTTAGTAAACATTCTGTCAATCATACTGATTCTGAATGTCTATTCTGCGAAAGGCGGGTTAACCCGCCGTAACACGTTGTTACGGCGGGTTACCAATACCTAGGCATTTCTACGATATCGCGCGCGTAATCGACTTCGGGCAAAAAGTACGAACAACAGGCGTTTATCAACCCTCAAAATTACCCAAAAAACGTTGCGAGAACTCTTGACACTTTGGTCTGAGGATTGGTAATCGAGTTCGGGCAAAAAGTAGGAACAACAGGCGTTTATCAACCCTCAAAATTACCCAAAAAAAGTTGGCAGAGCTCCAGACACTTTGGGCTGAGGATTGGTCTATACCGATAGGGAAGTGCTCTAGATCGAAACTTAAGGTCACAACACATAAAACTTCCTTGAAATATTGTCACTTAGTGCCTTGTAACCACCACGTAGCCTACGCGGGGCAAGAATAAACGAAGTTAGGGGTTAACCCGCCGTAATTTTTGGGCCAACCCGCCCTAACTTTGAACGCCATTTCAGCCCGGTGTACCCATCAAAGTAGCAGAAATTACAGTTTCCACACACAAAACTAACTACAATAAACATTGCCAAGCATGGGTTGTATGCGATATCTCGAATTATTAAGGATATTAGGGTGCTCGAATATCGCTCTTAGGTATTGTTAACCCGCCCAAAAATTAGTAGAATATACATGAAGGGAATATTGCCGTAGAAGAACTGCCCCGTCCACTGTTTACTGTGACAAACATCTGATATAGACCAATGTTCAAGAGTTGGGTGGTTGTCACCCTCGCCAACAGGCAGAGAGTCACCATACATAGATACATCAAAAGTTGGTGTACCAAGTTTAGCTGTAGCTGTAGGAGAGCCGTGAGTAGTAGCCCATTTAGTGTACTCGCTATTACTCCACTGCCAATTTGATGAGTCTCCTGTGCGGGTCCTGACAGCTGCCGAGCCGAAGTGGTGAGTATGCGGGCTCTGTGGCTCATCCCAGAGGTAGTCCACCTGATTGTCCATGATACGGTACGTCCTGCCTGAGTCCAAGTGAGTGTACGTAAGTCATGCTAATGAAGTCTGGAGAACTGAAGCCGTGCCTGAGCATAACCCGGGTAGATAGAAGAGTCCTGGCGCCCTCCTTAAAGTGGCAGCCAGGAATAGAATACTCATCTATCTCTCGTTCTCTCCTGATAGTATCTCACGACCGTACAGGTGCAGTGTGCAGGTCCCGTCTGTCCTGGACACAGGTCCTGTCATCACTGTAGAGAAACCAATAGTGGATGATGTGTCCAAAGCTGAGATCCTAGACCTGGTGCCTGTGATATTGCTTGTGGCACCAGAGTCTACCACAATGCCGCCACCGTCTCGTGACAATGCATAGGCCGAAACAACTGGACTACTGGTGAAAACTAGTCCAGGCGGTGGTGTGCCGTGTGCTGTCCAGGTGAAACCGAGCCACCAAGACATGTGTACCAAGGCACCACCGACTGTGACCATGATCTCTGCAAGGTGTGAGGTGGTATGGTAGACACTGCCAGTCGCATGCAAGGCCGCTGCGCTGACACCACCGAAACCTTTGTCCAATGCACTGTCGCCTGAGAGTGACTGAAAGTCCAGAAAGAAGAGAAACATACATTGTATTATGATAGCCAGAATAGTTGCCAGAGCCAGAGCTGTGAGGTGCCGAGTCCGCCTACGGCGGTCCTCACTGTCTGATGGTGTTGTTGCCCGGAAGAGTTGTATCTGGGAGGCGGTATCGGGCGGCATAACAGAGCTGGTGAACTGGCTGTGGTCGCTGCGAAAGTTGTCTGAACCAGGTCCAGAGGAAGAGCGGTGTCCCGCCCCAAGATCTGACCAGTCCCAATCACATGAGCCACTATACCCAGTGTTACCATCCCCAGTGCCACCATCAAAGCCACCATCAGACAGTATCCCCGTCCCCGTCCCCTGGGCCCCTCCCCGTGGGCCCCCAGGTGATAGCGGTCTCAGTCCGTACAAGGTGTCCTCCTGCCCTACAAGCAGGCTCGCATCTGCCATGGCACAGCCTAGGAAGCAGAGGACAACGAGTGTGGAGACGAGGGCATGTCTGTAGAAGGGTACACCACCCCTACCTACACCTCTACGCGGGGTAGGTCCGGTGACGGGTGGCGGGGGGTCAGAGTACTGTCCTTCCCCTGAGCCTCGGGGCTCAGTGTCGCTGTCAAGGCCTAATTGACCGGTCCTGGACCTATCGGACCCCCCAAATCGTGCCTCGGACCTATTGGGGACCTGTCGCGCGTTTCCGATCGGACCTATGAGCAGAATTGGCGATTCTGGCCCTGACCGTGTGGACCTATGCGGGACCTATCCATAATCTGCCACCATTGTACCGGTCCCAGACTGCCGCGTGGACATATGGGGGACTTATCCCATAATACAACTATTCGTGAGCATCCAAGATCAATATGCATCCGTCCGTTTCTCCTATTCGTCGATACGATATATGTGGATTTGCAGACGGTTTCGTTTCGAGGTTTCTTCCCGGGACACTTCACAAAACACACTCGACTTTACTATGCGGCATTCAGCACATCAGATATTTCTCTTGGTTTTATTTGTCTTTTTAGTTATTATACAATCATGTTTATGGGTAATGGTACATTAATTTATGTGTGTATTGATTTTGCACTTTATCTCCCATAGAGTATTATGCGCATTACTTTGAATTTAATAATTTTGACGATAATGCCGAAATCTTCGACCTATGTGAATTCGACCTACCCGATACTGTATAAGACTTGAATCCGGCCATATATGTGTGTTAAATTCAGCTCTTTCTATATATATATGTGCGTGCGTGTGTGTGTGTGTGTGTGTGTGTTAATTCCAGCCCTATATCGATCTCGATATATGAGATGAATTCAGCCTCGTTCCGTTGTTCTGCTGAATTTTTGGTTGGACCGTGTGGACCGCTCGCGGACCTATCGACGTTTCATCACGGACCGTGCGGACCGCTCACGGACCTACGAAATGTTTAAAACGGGACCTATGTCCGATAACTCATGACAGCGACACTGTCGGGGCTCAGGGCAGACACCCCGTGTCCGCTGGCAGGGGGGTCAGTAGCCGTGGCATACAGTCCAGCTCCTGCGGTGACAAAGCACGGGGCAGAGTTGGGAGGGAAGGGCACTACCGGATGTGGTGCTCGCGGCTCCCTCGATGTCATCGCGGCCGAAGCCGGTAGGGTGTCGTGCCACTGGGTAGGTTGGGTGTGATCCTCACACCACATCCTGTCCCAGTGGTCCCGCTCCCTGTCGGTGAGGTCGGGAGGAGTGCCGAAGCTACGCCGAAGCTCCTCGAAGGGGCCGGGCTCCGGCCCAGTCACAGACTCCAACTGTGGACTCCAAGGCCTCGGCCCCCAAGCCCCCTCAGACTCCCGAGTCTCACTAGATGGTTGTTCGGCCATTCTCTGGAACCGAAGGTCACCTGCAAATACCAAGTCGGCAAACAACCCGGAGCTAGGCTCCAGGGGTGTGTCGTGTGCAAACAGTGCTGAAATAGGGTGAATACAGGTGTCCTCCTGATCAACACCGTCAGGTGTGTCAATCGAGGACGGCATGGTGTGCACCGGTGGCTGAGCGGTCCCGTTTAACATCACACCTGCGTCAGGATGTGACCGGGTGGACGCAGTGTGTGTCTCACATGGTGAGCACGTGATGCTCGGGGCCGCAGTGTAGAATGAAGAGAGATCGAGCGGTGCCTCAGGGGTAGCAACAGAGTCCATGCGGTCATCGGCCGGTGGGGTTGGTGTGGTGGCACGATCGACACCACCCACCCCGAAGCTGCCGAAATGAACTCTCCCTAGAGAAAGGGAGGAGAGAGGCTCCTGAAGATCTAGCCCATCGTAGTTTTGGTCGTCCCCTTCACAACAAAAGGCTTGGAATTTCGCCGAAGCCTTCCGTTAAAGTCGATTCCACTCGTCATGTTGTTCCTGGGTGTAGGAATCATGCTCCCAGGCATCCCACTCGGAGTCAGTCCACTCCTGCGGTGCCCAAGCGGGTGCACGAGAAGCATCATCCCCCTGGGTGAGGTAGGCGGCAAAGGACAGAGACCCGTCGTCCGGGTACGTGCACACCGACTCCGATGAGTCACAGATGTCAGGTGTGCCGTGCTCCCAGCAGACCGCCTGGAAAGCCTCCTCCGAATGCTCGTAAGCCACCTGGTAGCGTGCTACTAGAACATCGGTGAAGGCTCCCTCGGCCAGAGCCTCAGGGTCAAGGCGCATCGAGTGTGCCGCCAGGTGATGTGTGTGTACACAGTCTGCCTGGCGGTGTCTTCCACCGCAGGACCAACAGTTTCCGTAGAACTGTTTGGCCCCTGGGTGGAAGGTGACGCGGGCCTTCTGCTGTTTTCCTTCTTTGCCTTTCTTGCCTTTTCCTTTGCCCTTCCTGCGGATGCCCCGCGACCAATTCCCCCCCTTCGCCAAGGGGGAGGCAGCAAAGCGGAAGTTCTTACCCTTCCCCTTAAAAGGGTGGGAAGAACGACCAGGATAATACACATCACGAGTGCGGGCATGAGGGTGGTCGGGAGCTCCCCTGGGGTCCAGGCCACCACGTTCACCGTGGCGGCGACCTGCGTCATTGTAAAAAACGCTAGTCGGTGCCTTCGCTTTGCCTGAGTTGTTGTAGGCCCGCTGGATCGCGAGCCCACAACTAACCAGGGTCAGGTCGGCGTGTTTCTTGACTTTTTCAACCGCATAATCCTCGTGCACCTGTTTGTAGGTTTGAGGACAGGTACGACGCAGGAATAGCCGGACAGAATCTTCCCTCGAGATGTCGAGGCGGCTGTGTTGTCCCAAGTCCGCACACGCGGAAGACATTTCCTGACATCTTCCGGACGTCTTCTTGACTGTGCTTGCGGAAGATACCCCAGATACCTTCTGTACATCTTCCAGATGTCTTTGAGGAAGACATGTCTTCTGGAGATCTTCTACTTTACGAAGACACGCCGACGTTCCACCGAATCTCTTCCGAGTCCTCTTCGGGGCGTCTTCCTTACTTTTTTGAGGGTCTTCTACGCGTCTTCTAATGTCTACCTATTACCCTCAAAAAAGTAAGGAAGACGCCCCGAAGAGGACGCAGAAGACATTCGGTGGAACGTTGGCGTGTCTTCGTAAAGTGGAAGATCTCCAGAAGACATGTCTTCCTCAAAGACATCTCTGGAGGGTAACAAGATGCACAGAAGGTATCTGGGGTATCTTCCGAATGTTTTTTGGGTTTTTTTTGTATTTTTTTGAAAAAAACTATAAAAAATCGCGAAAAAACAAAAAAAAAACATATAAGGTGCGCAATATTGGGCAAAACCGTACTGTGAAGGTAGAATTGCAAAAAAAAAAGTGGTTTGTTCGGGAGAGGGTCAAACGTACCAAGTTACTGAGTTAAAACGACCGCCTAATTTGGTAGAAGAAACTGCTCTTGTTTTAGAGCACCATCGCTCCTAGCAACGGTCGAAGAGTCGATCACGCGCGCAGTGAGTCGCGTGAGACGTGGTGACTGCACGATAGCAAACCCGAAAAATCCGCCCGTCAAAAACCATCTAGAGTTCACTCGACCGATCCGACGCGATAGGTAAAGGGGCTCGCTGATCGACGGCACTGTTTGAATGTTAGCTTGAACGTTGGTGTCGTTTCGATACCGGTACGATCACCGGGGTACGGAACGGGATGCGCCAGAGACGCCCGAAAGACCTCCTGCCCGTCTTCCGGGCATCTTTGCGGCGCTAAAAAGTGCCCGTTTACGCTCTTCCAGCACAGTTTGACTTTTTAAAGAACTCAGAAAACAAAATGTCTAATACCTTGAAAAGAAAGAATGCCATCGGGGTGAAGGAGGGTGACCTACTCCGGGAGAAGTTTGAGTCGTTCGTCGCGGCGGTGGGAGGCGACGCCAGCGACGAAAACTTCATCAAGTGGCTCGTAGCAAGGGATGGGGAGGAGGGGAGCGGAGGCGGTGGGGGAAACCAGCGGGGGGAGTCCAAGAAGAAGTTGTCCAAGACGGGCGTGCTCCACTTCCAAGCGGACTTCACCCGCATCATGGTGGAGCGGGTTTGCGACGGGCGGCTGGACCCGATTCTTAACGTATCGGACCAAGTGCATGCGGCTGCGGCCTTCAGGGAGGAAGTCCTGGCCTGCAGCGACGATTACGACGTTCGTGATGTGGGCAGGCGCCTCAGGAACATGATTTGCGATTTTAGAATTTTTTGGAGGTATGGGGTGTATACCTGTGTGTCGGGGAGGGGCACCGAAAAGGGAAAGTGGGTTTGGCACGCCTCCCGGACCGCCCACCCATACTACCGCAAGCACTCCGACGCCATTCGGGCGTTGGTCATTGAGACCGACGCCCGATCCAAGTACCCATCGCACGAGCAAAAAAAGGCAGCGTTGCTCAGCATCGACGGGTTGGTGCTGCACGAGCTGCCCGCCCAGGCCTTGGACGGTGAGGCGAAGGATGAGATGGGTACGTTAATTTGCTTGATTAATTTCTGTTTCACCTGTTTTGTTGTTTCACCAAGAAGACGTCACCAGGACACCTCAGAGACGTTTTGAGGGTATTCTGCACCTCTTTCTTAGTTAATAGGGCTTAGCTAATAGGCAAGTATGACTGCGTGTCTTCTGAGTGTCTTCTGAGTGTCTTCTGAGTGTCTTCTGGTATGACATACTAACATATGCCTGTTTCAGTGGCGGCATGCTTGCAGGTCGAGTTGGAGACAAAGACGCAGATCGAGGAGTTGGACAAAAAAGGCGGGCAGCTCTAATAAGGTTAGTAGGAAGGTGGCGGAGGCGGTGGCGGAGGACAAGAAGGCGAAGGGGAAGGCGGCATCGGTGGACCCGAAGGCGAAGGGGCCGGAAGGCGGTGGCGGAGGACCCGAAGGGGAAGGGGAAGGCGGTGGCGGAGGAGGAGGAGGAGGACGGGGACGGGCAGGCTGAAGAGGGGTTTGAGGTGGGTAGCCACGTGGTATTGTACTGCGTGCTCGAGGATCTGGTGAACGATCCGGAGATACGCCCTACGGGGTACTACCACGTGAGGGGAAGTCCGCGACATGGACCGCGGACATGCCCCTTCTCACGGGGGTGATAACGCACACAGCCGGTTCACCACTTCACGCCGCCCATGGCCTGAAGTCGGCTACAGCGAAACGGAAGTCGGCCACCGCCCTTCACTTGAATGGCGACTATTGTGGCATCAAGGTATGGTTATGCAAGCAAAACCCTTGAATAAACGATATCCAGAAGATATCGCATATGTCTTCTGGGTATCTTCCGCACGTCTTCTGGATAATTATGTATTTAGTTTCTTTAATCACGTAAGTGACATTTGCAGCTGATCGTAAACCTTTGTGTGACTGCACCCAGGTGCTCTCTTTGGCCGTCGACAAGGAAGACGTAGCCTTTGAGAACGCCCAGTTGCTCTTCTCCGCCTGGCAAAGTGGCATGCAAATGGCCTTTGTCGGGTTGGAGAAGTTGTACGGCAAGGCCCTCAAGGCAAACGACAAGATCGCCGGGCCGGGTGGCCTCGGGTCCCAACTTCTGGCTGCGATGGAGGAGAAGACTTACCCCTTCGGGGACAAGTCAAAGTGGAACCTGGTGGTTCCCACCGGCCACCTCCGCCCCATCTTCAAGGAGAATTTGCATCGGGCATACGAAACCACCAACTGTGAAGCGGGGTCTCCGAAGGGGGACGAAATCCTTTCTAGTGCTAGTGAAGACGATGTTGATGATTGAAACAGTAAATATGTAAATAAATAGCTTTGTAAATAAACCTGAGTGCTGCAACCTTCTTTGTTCCATTTGTATCATCCTGCCAGCGAACTGCATGCGTGTAACCTGAACGCATACGTATAGCGACTTTTGGTAGAGTTGCAGAAGACATCCAGAAGACATCTTCTGGACGTCTTCTGTACATCTTCTGGATTCCGGAAGATGTCTTTTGGACGTCTTCTAGGGTCCAGAAGACATCCAGAAGACGTCTTCGGCGCGTCTTATAATGTCTACCATCTTCTGAGTTCCAGAAGACGTCCAGAAGATCTTCCGGGAAGACGTCCCGAAGATATCTTCTGAACGTCTTCTGCATGACTTCTGTACATCTTCTGAATTCCGGAAGATGTCTTCTAGACGTCTTCTGAGTTCCAGAAGATATCTAGAAGACATCCAGAAGACGTCTTCTACGCGTCTTCTAATGTCTACCATCTTCTGAGTTTCAGAAGACGTCCAGAAGATCTTCGGGGAAGATGTACAGAAGACGCCCAAAAGATATCAAGAAGACGTCTTCCGGGATTCAGAAGACATGTAGAAGACATGCAGAAGACGTCCAGAAGATAACTTTTGGATGTCTTCCCCGAAGATCTTCTGGACGTCTTCTGGAAACCAGAAGATGGTAGACATTAGAAGACGCGCCGAAGACGTCTTCTGGATGTCTTTTGGATGTCTTCTGGACCCTAGAAGACGTCCAGAAGACGTCTCAGAAGACGTTCAGAAGACGCATCTTCCGATTTTCCCAGAATGTAGGGTACACGAGCCGTGACCTCCACTTTGCGAGTGAAGACGAAGTCAGTCTGTGTAAAGTCTTCCAGTTCATGCATTACGTCCCTGCCTAAGGCAGTCAAAATAACCTTGCCATCGTCGGGGAAGTAACTGCTGAGATTCAGTAGTTCAGTATCACGTATGACGTATGACAGTGACAGTGACAGTACAGTGACTTCCTACCTGTACTCAGTAGTTCGACTTCGGTAGCTTAGACTGTGACACACGATATGATTGCCTAGTGACGGCCTCAGAGCTTAGATAGCCTGAGAGTCGTGTATTCATTTCTATCTTTTGAGATACCCGATTGCCTCGCTCAAACCCTACGGCGTTCAGCGTTTTCACTGTGTCACTAGGACATTCTAGTAGGCTATAGGCCCACCACTTGCCTAAAGTGGTTTTGATTCAAAGCCACTAAATGGCTGGCTAAAGCTGTAGAGGGGCGAGCGTGGCTGAGTAGGTAGAATGTTGCGGGGTGCCGCGTTTTCACGGCACGACTGACTGTGTAGATGGAGGGGTAAGCGCGACGAGTGGCGGAGGAAAGTACGGAGAAGATGGGTCAGAGAGCGCTGGGGCCCCCGATGGTATGCAGCATTGCGCAGAGTTTGGTACTGAGTGCTTCGCGACACGTTAAAAAGACCATGACCTCGGACATCGACAAGCGCGGAGACCTCGACTCTACTCTCCTACCTTCCGCCCACCCCCGCCGCTCCGCATTTTTCCTCACTGCTCTATACATCTTTACCCGTATCATTTTACCTTAATTTGCCACGCTTGCCGCTTGTTTGTGAACTTTGAGCGGATCTTCGAATCTTGCGGGCGACTTGGCCGTTTTTGACCGTTTATAACTTACGTTCTACTTGGGCTCGGACATTTTCCTTTGGAGAGTGTTTTTACTTCGCCATTACCGGCCGTGTTACCGAGTTTCGTGGGCATCGGAGCAGATTTTGAATTTATCTTGGATTTGGCCCCTTCCTTGAAGGGGGCTCACCCTTATCGTTAGGGTTTCATCCCTTCGGTGCTTCGCTTGCAGCTGTCATGGCTGCCATGGATCCTTCTGATGGGTTCACCACTCCAGTTCCGGCTGGGATCGACACGCGGAGGGCGCTTCCCTTCAGCGACGGCCCTGAAGAGCCTGTGCCCCCTACACCTGTAAAGCGTCGCCCGCTTGACAGTGATGACACGGACGGTGCTTTGGTTCTCAGGGAGTTCCTCAAGGACTGCCAGACAATTCTCCGCGAGCCTGGTCACCGGGCCAGCATTATTCAGCAAGTTCGTGACCAGTGCCGGCCCACTCACATCAAGGCTTCGGAGTGGGTTTTTGACATCGACAAGATCAAAGGCCAAGTGCCTCGGGAAATTGCACTAGACCGCTTCACTAAAGCGGTACAGACCCAACTAACCGACTTCAATCTTCAGTTTGACACGGTATTCCACCCGACTGACCTCACGACGGCTGTTCTTCCTGAGGCCACTCGCATTCTCTATCGCATCTTGACGTCGCTGGTGCGTGGGTCATGCCTTCGGCTCATTGAGGAGTCGGCTACGGTGTCTCCGGATGATGGGCGCCGTGCGTGGCTGGTCGTCTGCCGGGCCGTTGCCAGGCGACGCAGGCCGTGGGTTTCCCATGGTTACCTGTTCGAGACAGCTCCTGCGATCGAGCTGCTGGAGGATGTAGACCCCGAGCCCTATATTAAGGGTTTCATGCAGCACCACACCGCTATCCGTTCTGAGCTCAGACCTGGTGTAGAGCCTGACGATGTGTGGGGTGTGGGGTTCGCCTTGGACCTCCTCACCCTTCGCATGTGCCCTCTGTATTATAAGGACCTTCTACAGGAGTGGAATTCTAAGACGGCCGAGGGCAGGGAGAAGCGGGCTCTCGGCATTCAACAGTTCACGTTGGCTGTGAAGGCCTTCCACCAACAGAAAACAGAGGAAAAGAAGCTGCTTAAAGAGAAGAAGAAAAAGGATGGGGTCTCCGCATTGGCGGCCTCACTTCTCTCTGGGGAGTCCCCTTCTGCCGCCCTTCTGGCCCGTGCGGGCATCCCGCAGACTCGCATTGTTGGTGGCCGCAGGCGTGACGAGCCCAGGCACCCGCCACAGACTCGGGATGCTCAGCCGCAGGCGGCCGGACAGGGTGCTCACCGGTCTGGGGGCGACAGGGGTACAGCTCCCCGCGCCAGACCGGCCCGCGGTGGGAAGAATCGACAACAGAACATGAAGGGACACAGGAAGGGCTCTCACCCTTCCCCTCATGCCCCTCCGCCGCGGACTCAGGGGCAGCGGCAGCCTGCATCCGGTGGTTCACCGACTGCCTTGCGGGTGACGCGGGATGCACAGGGCCGCCACTCGGTCCAGTGCTGGGACTGCGGCGGCCCTCACTTCCGCCGTGACTGCCCTGGAGGGGTGCAGAGTGCTCATGTGGCGGGGTTTCACCCCGAGGGCACGCCCATTGCAGACATCCTGTCAGAGTTGGATGCGGCTTTCCTCGATCCGGAGGAGGAGGTGTATGAGTCGTGCCTATACTCTTACTCATTGGAGCTCGGGGAGGCACCACTTGACCTCCCCGCGGCTCAGGCGGCTGCCGTTGTGCCGCACTCTGCCGTTGACAGTGAGGAGCCGTGGACTGAGTCGGAGTGGGCTATCTGGGACTCATGTGGCCGCTCGGAGGAGCAGTACTATGACGCTGTCAACCGCTTCAACACGTACCAGGACCCTGGCGATGGGGACGGACCCGACGGTGAGATGACACCTGCTCAGCTCCATGTTGCCGTGCACCAGCCTTCGGACCCTGCCATGTCTATGCAGCACTTCAGTGTTGAGCCGCAGCAGCCAGCGGTGCCGGCAGCCGACGTGCAGATCACAACAACCAACACCGAATTCCCTGGAGCTGTGCAGCTGGTGAGCACGGCACCGCCGTCCCGACCCAGGGGTCCGGGTGGCCCGGGCCGCGGGCCCTATGGGGCGGGTCGTTTCATGTACATGAGTCTGCTGTGCATCCTGGCATTCTCTGGCGCGGCAGATGCGGTGCAGTCTGGTGGTGCCTCCGGTGCTGTGCTGGAGGTGCACCCACGAGCTCTGGTGCTTTGGCATGCTGTCACCTGGGGTCTGGCTATCTCGGCTTGTCTTCCTGCCGTTGGTGCCAGGACTCCCGTGCGCACCTGGCGACACCTTGTCAACCGGCGGTCGCCAGCGGGCGGGCCCCAGCCCTCAACAACCCAGCCTCCGGCGGGTGAGCCCCGTACCTCTCGCCGCTCCTCACCGGTCTGGACTGCTATTCTGGTTATCTGTGGCCTGGCCCTGTGTACCTCGGCACTACTGTTTGGGTATTCTCTGGGTCTGCGGCAGTCAGTCAGAGTCAGTCAGTCAGTCAGTCAGTCAGCTTACCCCGCCAGCAGGGGGGTCCGTCGGCCGTTCTGCTGGTCAGCTTTTCTCAGCTGATGGACTGGCTACCGGTGATACCGGCTTATGTCTGGTCTCTGGTTATGCTGTGGGTACTTATGCTTCTGTGGAGCTTGGTGTACTGTCTGGTCAGCTTGGGTCAGTTACGGTGGTCTACCCTCTGGTACCTGCTGGCTATACTGGTATTCTGGTTTATGGCAGTGCAGAGTCAGTTCCGTTGTATGTGCCCGACGAGGAGTGGGCTGCTTCTGGATTCAGTTCTCTGGCCAGTGCTGTCCCTGCACCCGTCCGGGTTGACAGAGGCATCGTGTGTGACTCTGGAGCCACATGTGTCATGTGCGGGGACCTGTCGGCCTGCACCGACGTGGACTACACCCGTACGGTGGCCTTCACCATGGTCACGGCTGGGTCTCACAGGACGGATGCTACTGTGACATTCCACCTGTATGGGGTCTGTGTCCAGGACGGCGCCATCGACCACTTCGTTCTCCCAAACTCACACTATAAGGCCGGCTGCCGCACTCTGCTGTCTTCTCGGGTTATGCTATCCCTCGGCTTCGGGTCCCCTGACCTTGTGTCCCTCACTTACACCCACCTGCCTACTGGCCGTGTCTATCGGATCATTGACTCTGGCACGGACTATATGTGGGCGGAGGTCCCTGAGGGGGCGGCCAGTGCACTCACCCAGACTGTCTCACGTGTCCGCACCGGTGAGATCTGTGACTGGATGTGGGCACGCTCAGAGTATGCCAAGTGGGCTTTCCTGAAGGGCTCGCCTGCTGCCCTGGCCAAGACCGGGGAACACAACTTTGACATCTCCCTCTTCGGAGACGACCTCCCCCCCGGCGTGGGTAACAACCAGACCTGCCCAGTCAGGTATTCACTGTCTGATTCCTGCTGGGGTCACCTCTGGGCCGGTGCCTATATATATGGCAACCCGCCCTTTGACAGACTCACCTGTGAGCGGATGCTCAAGAAGGCCAACCGGGACTTTGCAACCGACCCCGAGCACACGGTATTCCTCTTCTTGATTCCCCAGTCACACCTCAGTACCTTCAGGCAGCACCTTATTCACTGGGAGGTGCTACATGTGTATCCGGCTGGCACAGAGGGCATATTCAGCTACCGTCGTGAGCACACCTATGCTGGACGGCCCCTTCAGTCGGCTGGCTCGGAGGGCGGGGGGGACCGTGTCTTCATTGCTGGTACCCCGTTCCCGGTGGCTATCATCTACCGTGATCAGTACACGTCCATGAGGTTCACCCCTGAGAGGTGGTGCCATTCCGCATATGCTCATGCTCATGGTCTCAGGCTGGCTCAGCTCATGGACCTTGGTGTTGACATCGCCCGACCTGGCACTACAGTTACTCGGGAGCAGCTGCTGGCTCACAGGACCTGTGCTGAGGCCTGTGCTGTGTGTGCCCGTATGCGGACAGTGCAGCCGAGTCCGAAGCACCCTCCGGCTGACAGATACAGGGCTCAAAAGCCTGGATCTATGTGGGCTGCTGATGCTACGGGCCCGATCACGCCTATTGGCTATGACGGGTCGAGGTACCGCTGGACCTTTGTGGAGTTCACTGTGAGGTTTACACTTTGCTACTTCTCTGCTGAGAAGTCGGCATACAGCTTCATCCTGGCTCAGTTCCTGGCAGATGTTGTTCATCACGGTGTGCTTCCTGAACTGAAGCGAGCGCTATGCCACCACAGAGATACTCCAACAACTCTTTCAAGAGTTTGTTAGCGTAGGGCATCACTGTGATCGTCACGTCGTCCAGCCGGAAAGCGTGTGCGTAAAGGGGGTTAAAGCGCGTGAGGCGCGAGGTAAGCTCTTCAACGAGGGTGTCAAGTAGTAAACGAGCATTGGACTCGTCACCACAAAATCTCCACTCGTCGATCGCGTCCCCTTTGCCACACAGCTTTGATTTAATCCCCCTTACGAGGGCTTCGATTTTCGTCCAGCAAAATTCCAGCATCAACTTCAAATTTCTTTTCCGTTGCTGACTGTGCCGAAGCCGCGGCGACTGGTGTGGGCACAAGTTGATCAAACTGCAGTTGTCTCTTGGAGGCACCTGCTGGGTGAGCTTTCAGTCGCGTTGGAGCCATCAGTTGATAAGGCGTTGAAGCCATGCCGGAGATTTCAGCAATTATAGGGTAACTTGCGCGTTAGTAAACAAACAAAATCCAAAATGTGGTCTAATCAAAGATCTAAAAAATACACGGTGAAGATCTCGTTAAGAGAAAACAAATTTATACTCGAGCAAGTGATAGAAAATAAGGGCAAGGGCTTCAAATTCAGGGTCAAAGTTCAGAAATTTACAGCCATGGGGTAGGGTAAGGTGAGAGAGGGCCGGCGATCGTGTTGTGAGGCTTGATTTCGACGCGCATACTGCTTCGGAGACTGCGGTTAGCTACACCGGTCCATCTAATTCCTAAGCGATTGTGCTCACAACGGAAAAGCTTGCCTCTCACTCACACTACCTTACCCCGTGACTAGTGCACTCTAGAACCTCATCCCCTGATTCTCAGCCCCACTTCCCTATAAAGGCTTTTAGCCAGCCATACTCGGCGGTAATCAATAACCACCTAAGGCCGGTGGTGGGCGCAAACCTGTGAGAACACACACAGTGAAGCACTACTAACAGGTGTGCTACGCTCGCATATGTCAACCGTGAAACTGTGAAGCTATACACAAGATAATACGAAGTGATATAGCTTCCGCTGAAAGATTGTGATGGCAGCCCCTAGGAAGTCAGGTGTGGAAATGACAGATGCTAAATTGAACTGTCTGACTACCGAAGTCGATATCGGAGATGGCGCTGATGACAGTGAAGTAGTCAAAGTAGTCGAGCCGTATCGGTGATGACACAGATGACTATGACACGGTCGGCGTGCCAAATCCAGCACAGAATGCTATTCGAGATCACTTTGACCGGTACTCGGCTGTTCATGCCAATGCGGTAGACAATATTAGCCGAGCAGCAGAAATCAATCGAGCCAGATTCAATAATAAGACTCACATGCCCCGACAATTTGCACTAGGGCAGAAAGTTCTTTTACGGACTGAGTTTATCCAATGGACTGGTTTGGCAGCGGCAGGCAGACACTTTAAGCAGCCATATATCGGACCGTTTACTATATCCAAAGTTGTCAGCCATGGACGTGCTTATGAGCTAGATTTCGGGGATCTCGGCATTCGTATCCATCCGGTCCAGCCTGTATCCAGATTAGAGTTATATAATGACTCGATCCAAGCACCTTTGCCTCTGCCACAGATGATCACCGAAGAAGGGCAACCATTATTTGAGATATCACACATTCTCTCAGATAAGATCACTAGAGGTGTCAAGTACTATTTAGTGCGATATGCAGGCTACGGCCCTGAACATGACACCTGGGTCAAAGCCACAGAGCTGACCAATGCAGCAGACATAATAGCTGCCTATGAAGGCTAAACAATATATTAAGCCTATTGCCCTTACTTCTTGTAATATATACTTATACATGTCGATCATCTATATACCCTGCTCTTAATGTTGTATCATTATGTTGTATCAGGAGCAAGAAATTGATCCTTCCTTGCTGAGGTGTAGTGAGCCTTGTACCAATTCATACAACAGACTATTGGGAATAAATGAATCTCGATCGTCGTCTAAAAACCTTCATTTTGACACAATTTTCGTCGTCTAAAAGTTGTTGCCACGTCATCTGAAATGTGCCACGTAAGCGACACGTAAGTCGTCCTGCAATTTTTATTACAAAATATTACTCAAATTATTTATTTGTGCATGATGCTTTCGTACTCGGCAAGTCCCGGTAGATTTTTTTTGTTGCATTTTTGTTCATATGCGTGCATATCATGTACAAGTATGCAGATATGGGTACATCCATGTGCAATTTAGGTCAGCATGCACGGTACACGTTTATGAATGTGCGTATTCAGGTGCTTCAATTCCCGTAAAACAAGTTGCAACTGAGAAGGATACTAGCATATGATACACAAATCTATATCATCATACAAATTTAATCAATATACACCAACTATTTGTCTGTGATGTCTTCTAGGCAAGAGATTTCGATCATTTCACAGTGCTAAGGCTATTATATTGCTGATACATTGGAATCTATATCTTCAATCCACAATTTTTTGCGGCGCTTGTAGGTTTTAATTCCCTCGATAGCGAGGTAACGTTGACGGCGATGTTGACGCTCTATCGGAGAACATAAGTGGCAAAGCTTTATTGGTAAAGGCAATTGCATCGCACGCAATATAGGTCGATTGCCTCTTCTCGTTGATCCCGCGGAATAATAAGCGCCCAAGTGACGTCGACTGGAATGACCAGTGTCCTCGAGGTGACCCATTCGTTCCCTATTGGGGTCTGGTCGGGATAACGTTCCGGTTCAATAAGGTCAAAAAACATGTATTTCCGAATTCTCCAGGTGTAGCGCCACCAAACGATCGGCAAGTCCTGCCGGACATGTCTGTCCTCGTAGGGGATGTTTAAGAACTTACATATCATCCAGTTGTCTACATTGCATTGAGGACATCGTTGGTGGACCATTCCATGTGTATTGATAGCGTCTGCACTGGCTTCATCAAGATCGCGTGTCCCATAAACTCCGAATCGTAGAATTGAAGGCATAACGTGGCCACGATATTACAGGCTTTTATTATACCTGTAGATAACAATGCTTGCAAGGTGATTAGCAGTTGAAGCGAGCGTCGCCCATAGCAAAAGTCGAAAATATATATTGTGAGGAAAAATGTGGAGCTATAATACCTGCAGATGGCAATGCTTTCAAGGTAAGTAGCAGATGTTTGAAGGTATGGTTGATGGTGCGTATGACAGAAGAAACAAGGGGAAATAAATCTTCAAGGGTCGGGCAAGAGCTTTCGTACTTGGTCGTGAGTGGACCGCGGGTCGTGCAAGAGTAGTTTACTTTTGGTCCAATCAAATTCGTATATCTCGCACATGCGGGATCACTTAGTCGCCGATTCCCGTATGCAAATATGGGTACATCCATGTGCAATTTAGGTCAGCATGCACAGTACACGTTTATGGATGTGCATATTCGGATGCTTCGATTCCCAGAAAACAAGTTGCAACTGAGATGGGTACTAGCATATGATACACAAATCTATATCATCATACAAATTTAATCTATATACACCAAATAATTGTCTAGGATGTCTAGGAGCACATAAATAAGGGTAAGTGTTGGTGTATTAAGCTAGCAGAATAATGCATTAGTGTCAATATCTAATGTGCACTTGCAAATATAAAAAAAAGATTGTACACAAGCGTATATGTTTCCTAACGGCAGTTGACCACTTTCCATCATCATCAGGCTCGGGAAAGGCACCGATCAACTCGGGAATATAGTCCGTGGGAACCGGCATTGTCACTGGGGTAAGTGCGCTAGCGACGCCTTGGTCGTCGGAGTAAAAATGCGCATCCAACAGTTGAAAATACCATGTTTCCCGCATTTCGCGGATAAACCTCCACTTCGCGTAAGAGGGGTCATGTCTAGGATGCAGCGCAGGATCGACGAACAGTTCCTTGCGAATTAGAAACAAATTCCAGGATTGGCACACACGACATTTTTCGAATTCTATATGCATACGTTCAAGCTGAACAGGTACAGTAAAACGCGGTCTATAAGAAGGCGGGGATAAATGGCCAGCGGCTAGCTTCTTATTGGGTGGGTGTCAGATTTGAGTTCCTAGCGCCAATCGGAGTCCTTTGAAAATACGGATTCCAGCGCTGAGATTCTTAAAACCGCACATCGCAAATCGATCCAGCGCTCAGGTTCTTCTGAGAGGGGAAATGTTTGACCCTCCCTCCAGCGCGGAGTTTCTTAATTCTGCAGTAGGTTTTACTATTACTAGACTATTACCCAGCGCCTCACAAAGTTTGCAGCTGCAGCTTGCAGTTTTTTTGTGTACGTAGTATTGTGTATCGATTAGAGTATGGACGCTGACGCGAACGAAGGCGTCTTTAAAGGCTTTGAAACATTTGTTAGATGATGGTTTACTTTCGAGCGCCGACTTCAAAGCCCAGAAGTGCAAGCTGTTTTCGTTACCAGAAGGCGACACTTACCGCATTCCGAACGACCTGTGCACCGAGCTGGTTGACATCAAAGCTTTTTGCGATGATGGTATACTGGATATTTCAGAATATGTAGAGCAGAAGCGTATATTGTTGGATGGCACCGTTGTCACCCGAGCGTCCTCTAGCATCGAACCCACCGCGGAATTAGTAGTGCTCGACCCGCAGACAGACACAGTGATCGCGGAAACAGAAACTGACGAAAAAACACTGACTCTGCACTTTCCGCAACTCTCTCTGCCAGCTGCAGATAACTTTGGAAGCCAAGTGTCCGCATTGTTTCAGGCAGAGCCGCGACCTAGTGTTCAGCTCACATCGAACTCATTGTTCAGACTTTGGTCGATCATATATACTATTTGCTATTATCAATATGTGGGATGCAACCCCACTAGCTTCTTAATTTGGGTATAAATTACAAAGCGGTGGCCATTTTCTAGCGTGCCGGACTTCTTAATTCGGCATAATTGAGCTGTCAATCAGTTGGTAACCTAGCGGCTAGTTTCTTAACGACCTTCTTAAAATATGCGAAAAAACTAGCGGCTAGTTTCTTATAGCCCGCCTTCTTATAGACCGCGTTTTACTGTAAGTCTGCAGGGAAATGAGGTGCATTCATATTGGAGGTAGCGTGTAATGTAATCGCAAGCGCCACACTATAATACCTGCAGATGGCAATGCCTGCAAGGTAAGTAGCAGATATTTGAAGGTATGGTTGAAGGTGCGTATGCCAGAAGAAACAAGGGGAAATGAATCTTCAAGGGTCGGGTAAGAGCTTTTGTACCTGGTCGTGAATGGACCGCGGGTCGTGCAAGCTTGGCACCTATGTCTACCGGTAAAATGACCATCTAAGAATGAGTAAAGTTGTTGCTAAAGTCATCTTTCGTCCCGCCGAAAACCGCGTTCACACCCGCGACAGGTCAGCAGACGCTCACTCATCCTACGTGGCAAAATAGGCGGCGAGCTTAGAAACATTTGTTTTTCAAGCGGTCTCAAAACATTTTTGACCCTGCGCGTGCTCTGACCGACCTGCCTTATATATGTCGTTTGACTTAGAACAAGGTACTGGCTTTCTCTCTCACACTCCTTGCTACTAACTTTTCAGGTGACGCGGATTGATTTTAAAAAACATCCACCACATAAAGATGCGACTAGAGTTCTTCAGATTTTAGAAGGGTGTTTTTAGAAAACTACTTTTAGTGTGGCCGAATTTCGAGTTCGGGTCTCAGTTGATAGGAACTGACCGCGTTCGCTGCCGACACGAGGACCACTGTGTAAGTCCCGAATTTCCGCTGATAGGCTTGAACTATTGCGGTGCACTCTGTTCTGCATCGCATGCGCTCAGACTTGGTCACAGCCATTTTTGACCTCACAGGAAGGTTTTAAACTTTTTACTTAAAGGGAGCAGCGCGTCCAGAGAGTAATTCTCTGGCGGGACTTGTGTGTCCTCGGGTCTAATCACCCCTGCTCCCCCCTCTAACTTTGTCGGACTTTGCTGTGTGCAGATTCGCTTGGAGAGCTGCAAAAAAACTCCCAAGAAGGTAAACCAAAGGTGTATTTTTGTGGAGGCTAGAATTGTTGAGCGCGGCAGCGCCGAGAAAATACGAATGAGACTGCAGCAGGCCCAGTGCATCCTGCGAGCCTCATCTTTTTACCTTAGTTTGGTTTGCCTACAGTGCCCACGCGTTTTTAAGCAACAACCGTTTTCGATCCAGCGGCCAGCGGGTCATTGCTTATTCTGAAATCGGCAGATTTTCCAGCGCGCAGCGAAATCGATTCAAATTCGATTGCTTAAACCGCTCTAATTAGGCAGTAGCGGATGTGCTTTCGCAGCCGATAGAATTGCTTGTTGCGGGATTCCGAAGGACAATCGCAGGTGCACAGCGTTGCCAATTGCTCAAACCCCGGAATCGAAAGGTCGGTGGTCTGACTCCTCCGCTCCCTGAGAATGAATTGCTTATGCGGATGACTTTTTCGTGGCATTCAATGTTCCGCAGGCATATAAAAATGGAATTTCGGCATTATAGCACAGATTCGCTCATAACCTAGTGCTAGATCCGTCGCAACGCAATTTCCCGCGAAAATTCCGGCGGATTAAGCAATTTCCAGCGAAATTTCCAGCGGATTAAGCAATTTCCAGCGACTGCTGATAACGGCGCTGGAATTGCTTACGGCACATATGCCAAATCCCAGCGGTTTTGCAAACGCTGAAAATTGCCTAAATTTTCGGAATTCCAGCGCTGGTTGCTTATTTTGAAGTTGCTTAAAAACGCGTGGGCACTGTAAGGCACAGGCCTTCTGGCGGGTGCATATCTTGTCTCCATAGTGCTGCTAGTATGAGTGGCATTTTTGGGGTTGCAGTCTGAGTGTTGGCGAACCCCACTCAGCTTGGGTTGAATTCCCAACAGTCCCGTGAGGAGGGGGGGTGTGCGCGTGAAGAGAAACGTATTCCCCTGTTGCCGAAGGACTTGCGACCGGCTAGCACTCCATTAAGAAGGGTACGTACCTTCCGGTTTCCTGCACTTTTGATAGTGGGAAAAGGTGGAACCCTAACTGCCGGTTACAAGATCTTGAAATTGTCGCAGCGATCTTGAATATACCCCAATCCTACATCAACTAATTTTCGACCGATCGATCGAATCGTCGACCGAACGATCGAACTGTCGGGTCTCGCGTGCTAACGGATACGTTTCCGCAGACAAGATCTTGAAATTGTCGCAGCGATCTTGAATATACTCCAATCCTACATCAACTAATTTTCGACCGATCGATAGAATCATCGACCGACCGATCGGACTGTCGGATCTCGCGTGCTAACGGATACGTTTCCGAAGACAAGAGCTTTAAGTTGCCACAGCGATCTTGAATACAACACAATCCTCCATCGACTAATTTTCGACTGATCGATCGGACCGTCGACCGACCGCCCGATCAGTAAAACCACAGAAATCCGCTCGATCGATCAGAAATGCGCATTGGAAATCGAAGCTTGGGGTTGTCACAAGAAGTGTCGCATAGTCGCAAGACTGTCGCAAGGATCTAGAATGTAGAAGATCCACTCGGGATACGATTTTCACTCGATCCTCGTAGGTCACATCTTGAACAACTACAGCATCCTTTAAGCGGCCGACAACCCATCATTCCGAGGCGCCGACAACGACCAACCGACCTGTGTATTGCTGTTTTTTGTTTTGTTGTCTGACTGTATTAGTTTCTGAATAGCCCACTGTTTCCTGCAGTCTTGTCTGCTCCGTTTTTTTGGTACTTGTTTCTACGCTGGGATTGCGCGCTTCCGATCTCCAACGCTCATGCTCTGAGCGCGATGTGCTTTTTGCAGGATCTCGTGCGTTGAACGACGGCGACTGAAGTCCTGGCTGCTAGCTCCCTTTTAATATTTTGTTTTGACTTTGGTAGTGCTTCAATTCCTTCTGGAATTTTGCAAGCCGACTGCCATTTCTGCACTTTAGCGTGCAGTCGCTTACAGCAATTCGTGCGTTGTCGGCGACTGGCGCGCTGTCTCCCTTTCCGAACTTCGTTCGTTTTTATGCAGGGAGTGCTTGGAGCCCGTTGGGCATCTTGCCCGTCGGGCATTTTACACATCTGACGAGGTTCTGAGGGTTGAATATGAGTTTTTGGCCAGTTCGTGAAGCAATTTTGCAAAATGTGACTCGTTTTCGTGGGGTAGTTTGGGAGGCTTCCGCAAGGCAAAGCCGGGTTCGTAATCACAATTTTATTTTAAAGCAGGATTTCACTAAAGTGGTAAATATCAAGAATTTTTATTTCAGAAATTTATCCAATACCCTCATAGTTAACGGTGTTCCAACACACTCGGCTGGCCCATTTATTCATGGAAGCAACTACTAATGCTGCGGCAAAACTAGAAACCTAGCTCTTCATCCTTTGGGACCTTCCCGCTTACACGTTCCCACCTTAATCATGAACCTAACCTGTGAGCTATATGTGCGTACTAACTCGTTGCCATGCGGTCTTCTTCATCATTCTCGGAAAGTCAATGCCCCCGAGAGGATCTTCTCTTCATTCGTCAAGGTCACGTCCGGGTGCAGGGGGAGGTCGGTGGGCTTGCCCGCGATCTTCATGAATTTCGCTGGCACGCGAGTGCAGCAGGCAAACTTCAAGCAGAATTGGAACTTTGTCTCAACCCAAACTTCATTCACCAGGCGTTTGCCCATTACCGCAACGCGTGGCGCACGTGCCCCCAAAACAGGCTGTTCCACTTTCTTCCCGGTCTCCCGCGCCAAAGTTTTTTGAGTGGCACATCCGGTCCTTGTTGACAAAACTTTGCCGCACAAGTTGCCTGGCGTCCAGAACCAGGGAGGACCATCCACTGACCTTGTTTCAGTCCGTTGCCATTTGCCTGCACCGTGGGTGTCGGGGTAATCTGGACCGCCGCCATTTCCTTCAAAAGGTACTGGACTTCGTTCACAGTGAAGCCCGACTGCAGGTAAACCCAGTTTCCAGGTGTGAACTTGGCTTCCTTCAACACGCAACACATGTGCACGCACCAATGAACAGCGGTTCCTCGGCCACGTCTTGTCAGCAACGTTTGCCAAGTCTTGCAGCTACAAGAGATGCGTTGTCTTGCCACTTGTTGCTCGTTACGTTCTCCGAAGAATACCTCAGTGGACGCGTCGATGTAGCCGAACACAACTTGATGTGAAACTTCTTTCTTCCCATCAACGGCCACGGTGAAACCGCGATCAAGAATGCCGTTGACAACATTTCGCCTTGAGAGCCTCGGAGTCGGGGCGCCCACCTGCAAAATGTTACTTTACTATGAAATTAGGAGGACACGTTCCAAAAACAAAGAGTGGCAGTTTTAGGGTTTCTAGGGTTTTAGGGTGATTCACCTGTAACACGGTGCACTTTGTCTCCCCGAGAAACAAGCTGGCCAGCATCTTGGCATGCCAGGGCGGTGTGGTCAGTTGGTACATGACCTCCAGTTGAGTCCCAACACTCAACCTCGCGCCAAGTCGCTCCGTAGAATGGCAGTGCACCTCACCGAGGAACTCGACAACGAGCTCCTTCTTCATACGCGCCGAAGTGAACCACTCCTTGTCCGCCGCGGTACTGTTCCGGTCCGAGTCCACCAACCATTCCCAAGCAGAGCCGTCTTCGTTTCGCTTGGCCGCGATGATCGCGGGTGCCGCATCAGTCAAGTCGACTTCCACGCGCATTTTCTTTGGGAAATGGCGTTGCGTGTCCGGGCGATGGTTGCGGGAATCCAGATAGATGGCAAGGGGTTGTTTTCAGGTACGCCTCCCGTAACTCATTCAGCGTGTCACGTGCGAAGTGACGACCTCGACGTGAAGCCTGTTCCAGTTCGCGTCTCTCCTGGTAAAGAGTTCCAGTGCGGCCATGCTCTCGTTGTTCATGTCCCCCTGCCAAGATGAATTGCAACTTGCTTGTACGACTGCTGGATGAAACTGACCGCCGTCACATGGAAGCACTCCGCCATGGTGACGATTCCGCCGAACACTTTCGTCTCGCGTCCGATCAAAGGCTCCGTCAAGTTGGCACCCTTGTCAGAGAAGAAATGCAAGCAGCGCATTGCCTCTCGCTCGTAGAATGACACAAGCTGCATCAGGTTGTACTCCACGTCCTTCCTAGTTTGCTGCTCGATGAAAATGAACAAAGACTTCCGACTTTCCATGATCGTCAAGGGTGAAAGGGCTTCAAGCCAATTGTTGGTCAATCGATTGTACTCGTCCTCCTCGAAGTCGTCCTCCAGCCATTTACAGTGATTACCCACTGCCTTCACCACGTGCAAGTCGCAGTCCTCTTCGATGCACTCGCCCTCCTCATTGGTCACGCGGGTCTTCCTGCGTTGGTCGAGTGGCAGGTGCTTGTTGTAGTGTAACCGGAGTCCTGCCCAGCCACCTACACCCCTGTCCCGCACGTACCGTCGGGCACGAAGGCTTGGTTTTCCTTTCGGACGGTTCCCCTTCAAGTTCACCTTTAAAGTGCGTAGCAAAAAGAACATCCCCTGAAACGTCCAAGGGCACCTTGGAAGTCTTCACGACATCTGAAGGCCAGACCACCCCCTCTTCGTCGGAAATAGGTGTGCTGTCGGTGTCTTCATCTGGTTCAGATTTCTTTGTGCGACTTGCCTTCGAACTGACGGCTGTAATTCTGACATCCTCTTCCGAGTCCGAAGATGTTTTAGCTTTGACATTGGAGTCTTCCACCTCAAAATCTTCAATGAAAATCTGGTAAAGATGCGCAGGTTCTACTGGGTACAGGTTAGAGGTTTCGAAAATATCGTTAGTCTCCAAGTCCGTCAGCGTGAAACATTGATCAGCGCTCAGACGAAATATTTTAGTAATTACGTCTGAAGCAACGTAGCCTTCTCCTTTTGCGTAGTAAACAGGAAGTTCAAATATTTTTTTCTGTGCCATCGCTTTTATAAACAAAACTCACAAACTTTGACCCCATGACAGCACCTTAACTTACGGAGGCAACGCCTCCGAAAAACAGTTTGAAAAGAACAAAGCCGCAAACAAAATGTATATTCGTTTTTGACACTCGTTCGAAAATAAAGCGTGCCAGCCGGTATATTTCGCGATCGAATAATTTTTTTATTGTCTCGGGGAAAAATATTAATTTAAATTTTCAATTCGAAACAGCGCGCGTAGTGACCCGTAAAATTGTCGGACCCACAGACGCGACAGGTCGGTGAAAAGAAACTCGAGAATGCTTAGTTTCGAAAAGTACACAGCTTACATTTTATACAAACAAATTCAATAAATATGTGTACCAGTCTAAACAAATTATAAAGGTCACCTACCTCTCACAACTGCATGCGGTACAGAGTTGCTCAAAACGTTCAGAGTTACTGAACGGCCTACAACAGTTACAGATCGCCCGAGTCCAGAGGCGGGGACAAACGAGCATATAAAAAAGCGTCCAATGAGAGCCTGGAGTCCCGCCAGGAATGTCTGCAGGGACAATCATGGTCCGCGGTGTAATCCACTCGTTACCAGCACGGTCGGGGTAGTCTCCATCGCGCTCCATCAATTCAAAAACTAAATGAGACCGGGTGCGACGAACGAAGCGCCAACTGGCGAACCCGGCGTCTGTTCTAAGAACAATCCCAACCAGGACGTAATGGGTATCCGTCATTCTTGATAATGCAAAGATGAAGCGGCGTGTCTTCCAGGAAGGAATGGAAGATGATCCTCCTAAAGGCCTCAAGCGGTTTAAATCTTGCCAAGGAGGGCATGGGCCTCTCAAGGTGAATGCCGCAAACCAATAGGATAAAACCAACAATCACAAGATTAGCCAAGATAAGATTGGCGCGGATAAATGCTGGCTAAGATACAATTGGCGTGGACAAATGTTGGCTAAGATAAGGTTGTGGCATGAATAAGGTTGGCAATACCACACCGTTCACAGAGAGTTGCGATTGCCTTAGTTGAGCAGGTATAAAAGCACTCACCTTGTCCTCACAACTCACTTTTCAGCTTGACACTACTAACAACTGACCACACTTAGCCCAAACGCTACCTGAATGCCCCAAGACAAACTCGTCATGAAATGCGATTATTGTGACCTTCCTGCAAACGTTCGCATATGGTTTAATGCTGGTTCGTATCTTGTTGCGATAAATGAACATTTCCGAACATTTCGCGTGTATGCGTTGTTCTTACGAAATATTCATGTGCCAGGAAGCAATGGATGACGAAGACGGAGTATACTGGGAGCTGATAGATTAGTAGACCATTACTTTCCGGCGTCTGAAAGGCGTGGAATGAACTAATTCGAGATCTCTTGCCTCGCAGTAATACTAAGTACTTTGCAATGTAATAGTAACGCTATAATATGTTGTACGACCATTAGTTGCTGACTTATGGCTTTTGCGACATATATATATATATATTAGGTCGTGACATGCTACTACCTATGATTGTTTACTTAGTGCATGTCTCACCATATAGATGTTCCCATGCTATTTCATTTTCATTTTTCAAGTTTGCTCCCAATCGACCCACCTCCTACCCACGCTCAAAGAAGAATGCCTAGTCCACACTCTCGCACGGAAGTTGACAAAAAACACATACTATTTCAGCTTGTTCTCCCGTTCATTCGGGCCAGGTACAATCGGCGACGACAGGCGTTACCAACGCGATTGCTGGGCTAAAATAATGGATGGCCATTGCCCACAGTGCGATGCAGGATTGTTGGCGGAATCGGAACCTAGAACCTCGATGTGGAAAGCTCTGAAGCCCGCAGGTTTTGGAATCGATGCTTTCCCAAACTTTGTGTTGCAGTATCATTATTCCGTTGAGGGGCATGATCCCGAGTTGGTCCGTTTGGAATAATGGAAGACTGAAGTCACCAAATAAATGCCACGATGTGCCAATGAGATGCCGCCAACTCTCTGTTTTGTCTGGAGCAATAATGATGGCAATTACTTTGAAGTCATGTAGCTAGTCATTTGTATCAAATCGGCAGACAACATGACCATTTGGCACGGCACGGAAAATTCACTATCGAACATTTATGGGCAACCATATAGTAAGACTACTAACACTAGCAAACATTATACTTGTAAATAAACGAATAGACAACGTCCATGCAACAATACCCGTGTGATGATAGTTGTATAGCCGCGTTTTTTTGACGCGGGGCTTGTGTTTATGAACACACCAAATCCAAAAAAATATCTCTCTCCGTTGATTGCTCGATGATCACTCGAACCACAATAGCAAACAGCATAATGAAGGCATACCGTACCGCATAAACGCATATCGCAGCCTACGTGTCTGCCACGTGCCTGCATTACACTGCGCGTTATGATGACGTGGCAGGTCACCCGTCGTCTATAAACCGAGAATAATAGCGGAAAAGCACCGTCTAAAAACATGCATACTGGTTCACGTATCCCCAATAGTCTGTTATACCCTTGCACAGATACGCATACATGCGGGTACCATATCTGTGGATAATAAAAAGCTGCTATACTGCCTTTGCCAGACCGTAATTTGTCACTCGGATCTTATGGCCAGTCATTCTGAACTGCCGGAATGTTCTGAGGTAGATGGAGTTGTGATCCTGAGTCGGGCTTGACACACATGAATAACACAAATTCGCATTAGTGTGATTTGTCGGCAAACCACTGACCTGGCTTGCGGCAATAGCGCAACACACTGGACCGAAAAAGGAGTTTGGCAGATCGGGTGAGGATTTAAAGTGGACTCACAGAGACCCTCCGATATCTCGTAAGCAGCGCATTCTCCGCCTGCATTAAAACAAACCTTGGAAAAGAAGGTTCTCCATTCGGCCGTTGATCCTCCACAGCAGTTCCAGGAGGGGAGGAAGGGGTGGATGCACTATATCGCCGTGCACTATATGCATTATACCGTTCGTTAAATCGTCGATCGGCATGCGCATATCTCTCCGTAACGTAAACCTCGGACAAGAGATACCCTGAGCGTCACTCTGAAATACGAAACGCCAAGCAATCAGGGGGGCTACATCCTAAGAACTGTAGGGCTAAAAGCCTAAGGTGAGGGTTTAAAGTGGACTTAGTTCCCCCCGATATCCTAAAACACCTTGAGGGACGCCTCATCGGTGTAAGAAGACTGGCCAGCTCAACAACAAATAAAGACATCAAAGACATATACAAAAGGTATGTACCCTATGTTGTGAGGTCACAACACTTCCAAGAGGGGAGATCTGTCAGGGATATGACCGATGATATATGTGTCATACCTGTCATACCTGTCATACCTATCATGTCATGTCATGTCATGTCATATGTCATAATGATATACAGTCGTCAAGTATTGTCAGTACGGTCGACTATGACATGTGAAACCCATGACCTAAAATATAGTATTATCAATAGTGACTTAAAGACACTAAGTGATATGTTAGATGATTTATTATTTACTTAGGCATATGGCAGTGCACCGGAAGGTCATCAAATGATACCTCCAGATAACAAGTAAATCAGAGAAATGCTGGTATAATCAGAGCAATGCCTGTTGAGTAATCTTTATCAGCTATATCAGATTGTCAAGATGAATTCTGAATCTATGAGATATACTGAGATATGCATTGAAGTGTGATCAAGTTTGTGAATCAACTGTCACATGCATACGTAGGAGATGAAGTTGCTCCAGCGATATGTGAGAGTGGATGGAATGTGCTCAACAGTTACCAGCTGTTATAATGAGCACAGTATCCTGCCTTCGGGTCTGGAGATATCTCCATCCAGCCCTACAGCATGTTGCTTTATCCTGCTCCCATATCTATCGCCATCTCTGACATTCCACACGCACATGTGTTTGTGGAATGGTATCTATTCATTATACATGTGATACATATTGTCACTTACACTATAACAACTAATCTCCTAAGTATACCTAAATATTCCTAAGAATCTCCTAAAAATCTCCTAAAAATCTCCTAAACATGTCATATGAACACATACTTAAGTATAAACTCGTACTGTATGTTAACATTGGGTTCTCCTAAAGTTGGGTAATTAGTGATTGGACGAGAGTATATATAAACTTGGTATAATTCAAAAGTTAGGAACATGACACGATATAAACCGATGACACATTTAAATACGTAGCTATGTTATTGGTCCAATGTTTAGGAAACCCTAGGCATCGTGCTTTGCTATTGGCTAGATGTTTAGGAAAACCTAATATGCTGCTATTTTATTGGCCCGATGTTTAGGAAACCCTAGGTATTGTGCTTTGCTATTGGCTAGAAGTTCACGAAAACCTAATATGCAGCTATGTTATTGGCCCAATGTTTAGGAAACCCTATGCACTGTGCTTTGCTATTGGCTAGATGTTTAGGAAAACCTAAATGCAGCTATGTTATTGGTCCATTGTTTAGGAAACCGTAGGCACTATGCTTTTCTATTGGCTAGATGTGTAGGGAAACCTAATATGCTGCTATTTTATTGGTCCAATGTTGGGGAAACCCTAGGCACAGTGTATTACAATTGGCTAGATGTTTAGGGAAGCCATTGGTCCATAAATACAGTATGAGAAAGTCCTACACAGGTCCACGCCGCATACAAGTATTAGGCTATTGTTCAGCAGTTCAGCCATGGTTCAGCCAATCAATGCTATCTAGCTGGGCCAGGCGATGCTGGAAGCCGATGCACGACACGCGTGCCGCGCTTGGTAAAGTGAATCGGGTGGTCTCATTAGTAAAAGCCCGTGCGTACTTGATGAAATAGGTGCATGACGTGGTAGTGTGTACTGCCAGGGAGATCTTGAAACATGGCCTTGGAGAGGATGGCGGCACATGGTACGATGAGCTCTACACAATCCTTCTTGTCCACCACTGTTACCCCTTGCTTTGTACGGTACTCGTCCTGGATCTCTCTGTACGCAACGACCAGGAATATGACCTGGTCACAAAGAAAGCGGTTGTTATACTATATCCAGAAAAAGAATAAACACATCCATTCGGGTCGCAGCATCCGTGCTGCCACAAATACAACGAAAGTTGGGAAATCGAGGGTTATGGCGTCGCCATCGCACCCGATGTCCGAGTTCCACAGCTGGGCATCATCCGCGCCGGGAGAGAGTATCATCGAGCGGTGCTCCGCGTATTCCACACCAGAATCACCCCCCTCTGGAGGCGACTCTACAGGTGTACTCGCTGACGGCGAAAGCAAGGCACCTCCGACGGCCTGATCAATACGTTCGGCCAGCGCTGCCGTCCAGAAGTCAAGTCCTGTTCGAGCATCCCGCCGGGCCCGTTGCTTGCAGAACTCCGGGTTACGCATCCAACGTTCTATAGTACATTGCGGCGCGAAGTAATAAAACCAATCCCGTGGACAGAGCTCATCTCGACCATCGCTGGTACGTATGACCTCGAACCGTTTCTCCTTACACATGCGCACCGGCGCACCGTCGGAGTTGGTTTCCCGTATGGTGTCACAGGTCTGGTTCTTGTCCCATGAGCTTCGGTCGTCGCGAGGGGGGTAATGTCGGCGCCAATTCACGCATACATGCACGGCGTGGTCCATGTGTGACCCGGTCTTCAGAAACTTCCTCATTCTATATAGACTTGACGGAAGATTGCACTTTCCAAGCCCCCCCATGAGCATGACCAAAACCTTCAAAAACCTGTCGAATGCAGGCCTCGACCAATGTTGCGCCCTTCGCAGCTCCATGAAGTAGCAAACCGCCTCGCCCACCGTCAAGTGGTCGGCGTCGGTATCCTCCACGAGTAACGGGTCGCCTGGCGCCACATCTGTGTTCCACTCCTCCTGGTCAGGTACGACGTCGTTCACGTCCGATTTCGTAGGCAGGAATTCCTCCAGGTTCGAGCCGGCCTCGTTCCACAGATCTTCTTCCTCGCAGTTGTGCTGGCTAAATATCTACATCCAATGGCAAGTAAACCCAGCCAGCAAGCCAGACCGTCAGTATTTTGGAGAGAGTTTGCTAGAAATGTGGCAATCCATGACAAACAAAGATACCAACCCGCGCAAAGGAAACAAGAGAGCGCTAGCAGATTTCCAGGCATTCCCCGATGGGTGGCATATCGATGGGTGACGTGGCAAATACCTGCAGAATTGTGCTTTTCGTGACATCCGCCTCCGGCTCAGGGGCATCCGCCGCTGCAGCAAGCAATTTCTGCACATCGGCATCCTCCTCATCTGAGTCCAGATAGTCCAGTGTAGACACGGGGTCACCTTGCACCACACCCTCGTCGAGTTGAATCTTCACCTCGGAAGGGACTCCATGTACACCGTGCATGCCGCTGTCCGGGAAAGTCATGCTTGTGAACACGGATGGTTCAATATCGTGTAGGGTAGGTCCTGTACATGGTAGGGAAGTCACACGATACCTCGTGTCCATGCGTCCCCCATGGTCCCTAAGCCATGCATCGATTATTCCCAGAAGGTTCTTTTCGGCGGCCGAGGGAGGGCCTCGACATGCTTCTACGAGTTTCAGCTGCGTGCGCATTGTGCGTCGTATGCTGGCGCGGGTGCTTGCGGATCGCTGCACCATTTGTTCCACCTCGTCCTCCGTGAACGACACCGATGCCCAGTTAAACCAGTCCTTCTGTCCTGCGCACATGCCACAGTTATACCCAATTCCGGGACGAATTAGATGCATTTCTTATAGACAACTTGTGCACGTTCGGCGTGCCATCAGCAGGTTTATTGATCACTGCAATTGTCATCAGAAGGCGCAACACATATGCGACGATCATTTCGCAAGGAACAGCAGGTTGTGAAATGGAAGTAAGCGTGCTTCTTCCGCCCTGGCATCTCCTTACATCTCCTTGCATCACCTGGGTACATTCGTATCAGAAAAGGATCGAGTTCGGGTTTTGTACTTGCTATTCACACTGCTAAACCGAAGGGTTGTTGATTCCGCCAGGAGTAAACCTAGCAGGCTGCCAACTCCATATCGCATGGACGGCACCTCCCGTTGCACTACAGATCAAAACAAACTGAAATGGAATTGTTATTAACGTTCTTGTTTCCGCCAGGAGTAAACCCAGCAGGCTGCCAACTCCATATCGCATGGAAGGCACCTCCCGGTGTACTACAGATCAAACCAACCTGAAATGAAATTGTTATTAACGTTATTGTTTCCGCCAGGAGTAAACCTAGCAGGCTGCCAACTCCATATCGCATGGAAGGCACATCGCGGTGTGCTACACATCAAAACAAACAAAAACCCAATGTCGCGTCAGCGTACATCACAAATAAACAAACTGATATCTGGCGTCTTTCCAAACTTGCTCTTGTTTCTACGGCGCTTGTTGTCCTCCCATGCGGGTGCTGCCGTCGGGTGCCGCCGTCCAGAAATTACGAGTGCGCAACGCTGGAATCCGGTCTGCGCCGAAATTACCACGGCACTCTGCCAGGGTCAAGGTGCGCTCTACGCCGGCCTCGTCCATCCACCCAACCTCGTAGTTTCGTTTCACCTAGACAGCGGGCACGATTTCAAGATTCATCTCAATCAGCTGCTCCCACGTCCAAGACTCAACCGTAAAGTCACCGTGGAAAACGCTGTGGTCAAACCTATCCCGTGCGTGCAGAGCTGGCGCGGATAAACTAGAGGGTGCGCCGCGCATGACGTGCGTGAGCCGAACGCCCACCAACCCGACCTTGTCTACAACTCTACACCCCCCTCCAACTGAACGGCCACACGACAAACGACTCTCCCTCCCATGACCTCACATCATCCGCCCCTCCCACGAGCTGCGCACAGGCTGGGTGTGATCCCATGCGTGCAGAGCTGGCGCGGGTAAACTAGAGGGTGCGCCTGCGCATGACGTGCGTGAGCCGAACGCCCACCAACCCGACCTTGTCTACAACTCTACACCCCCCTCCAACTGAACGGCCACACGACAAACGACTCTCCCTCCCATGACCTCACATCATCCGCCCCTCCCACGAGCTGCGTACGCAGGCTGGGTGTGATCCCATGCGTGCAGAGCTGGCGCGGGTAAACTAGAGGGTGCGCCTGCGCATGACGTGCGTGAGCCGAACGCCCACCAACCCGACCTTGTCTACAACTCTACCCCCCCTCCAACTGAACGGCCACACGACAAACGACTCTCCCTCCCATGACCTCACATCATCCGCCCCTCCCACGAGCTGCGTACACAGGCTGGGTGTGATCCCATGCGTGCAGAGCTGGCGCGGGTAAACTAGAGGGTGCGCCTGCGCATGACGTGCGTGAGCCGAACGCCCACCAACCCGCCCTTGTCTACAACTCTACACCCCCCTCCAACTGACGACGGCCACACGACAAACGACTCTCCCTCCCATGACCTCACATCATCCGCCCCTCCCACGAGCTGCGTACACAGGTTGGGTGTGATCCCATAAGTGCAATGCTGGCGCGGGTAAACTAGAGGGTGCGCCTGCGCATGACGTGCGTGAGCCGAACGCCCACCAACCTGACCTTGTCTACAACTCTACACCCCCCTCCAACTAACGACGGCCACACGACAAACGACTCTCCCTCCCATGACCTCACATCATCCGCCCCTCCCACGAGCTGCGTACACAGGCTGGGTGTGATCCCATAAGTGCTGAGCTGGCGCGGGTAAACTAGAGGGTGCGCCTGCGCATGACGTGCGTGAGCCGAACGCCCACCAACCCGACCTTGTCTACAGCTCTACACCCCCCTCCAACTGACGACGGCCACACGACAAACGACTCTCCCTCCCATGACCTCACATCATCCGCCCCTCCCACGAGCTGCGTACACAGGCTGGGTGTGATCCCATGCGTGCCGAGCTGGCGCGGGTAAACTAGAGGGTGCGCCTGCGCATGACGTGCGTGAGCCGAACGCCCACCAACCCGACCTTGTCTACAACTCTACACCCCCCTCCAACTGACGACGGCCACACGACAAACGACTTTCCCTCCCATGACCTCACATCATCCGCCCCTCCCACGAGCTGCGTACACAGGCTGGGTGTGATCCCATGCGTGCAGAGCTGGCGCGGGTACACTAGAGGGTGCGCATGCGCATGACGTGCGTGAGCCGAACGCCCACGAACCCGACCTTGTCTGACCCGACCATACACCATTGCACGACGAGCCAAGAGACATGCCAGTGGTAAACACGCGCACGCTTGGCTCAAGTCGACAACCCTGTTGAGGGGACACCATGGCACCATCGGCCTTACACCAAAGACGGAGTAAGTTGTAAACACTTTAGTATCTACAACTTACCCTACCAAATAAGGCCGGGTCCATGCGGTCCCGGGACCAATAGGGACCCATCATGGACCCCATATGGACCCGTATGGACCACATGGACCCCACATGGACCCGTGAAAAATGGACCACATGGACCCGTCGATGAAGCCTTCGGGCTTTTACCACTAGATTGGTCCAAAAGTTCCTATCGGTCCGGGGTGGGTCCCACACTTGGTACCACTGATTTCTCGGTCCATGCGACATTTCACCATGGGTCCATGCGGTGTTTCGTCGGTCCATGTGGGGTCCATGTGTCCATCGAAATCTCACCACGGATTCCTCGCCGCTGGCGTGGGGGACCTCGCATGGACCCGTATGGCCATGCTTTAAGGCAGCATGTGGTGCATGGACCGACCCTGGACCGACCCCGGACCGACCCTGGACCAAACATGATCGCTCGGACCCAGGTTGGACCAGCACGGACCAAACCTCCGATAGGCGCCCAACCGTACGGACCATATATGGACCTCGCGTGGACCCCGCGTGGACCCCGCATGGACCCATGGGTGGAGCACTCGAGATGGACTGCACGGGGGAGGCGATGCGTGGACCTCGCATGGACCTCGCATGGACCCGGGAGTGGCGCACCCAAGATGGGGTGCGTGGTGAAGGCGATGCGTGGACCTCGCATGGACCCAGCATGGGCCCCGCATGGACCCGTAGGGTGGCACACCCGAGATAAACTGCGCGGGGAAGGCGATGCGTGGACCTCGCATGGACCCGTGGTGTGGCGCACCCAGCATGGGTTGCGTGGTGAAGGCGATGCGTGGACCCCGCATGGACCCCGCATGGACCAGTGGGGGCGCACCCAAGATGGACTGCACGGGGAAGGCGATGCGTGGACCTCGCATGGACCCGTGGGGTGGCGCACCCGAGATGGGGTGCGCGGGGAAGGCGATGTGTGGACCTCGCATGGACCCGTGGGGTGGCGCACCCGGCATGTGTTGCGTGGTGAATGCGATGCGTGGACCTCGCATGGACCCCGCATGGACCCGTGGGGTGGAGCACCCGAGATGGACTGCACGGGGAAGACGATGCGTGGACCTCGCATGGACCCGTGGGGTGGAGCACCCGAGATGGGGTGCGCGGGGAAGGTGATGCGTGGACCTCGCATGGACCCGTGGGGTGGCGCACCCGGCATGGGTTGCGTGGTGAAGGCGATGCGTGGACCTCGCATGGACCCCGCATGGACCAGTGGGTGGCGCACCCGAGATGTACTACACGGGGGAGGCGATACGTGGACCCCGCATGGACCCGTGGGGTGGCGCGCGATCAGAAATACGGTCTGACTGCTGGGTCAGCGACAGCGGCCTCAGCGGAAATCGAGTCCATGCGATTATTCGCCGGGGCCATGCGCTTATTAAGTGGAGTCCATGTAATTATTAAGCGGGTCCGTATGCTTATCTTGCGGGTCCATACGATTATTCCGCCGGTCCATGTGGGTGGTAATAAGCGGGTCCATGCGACTATTGTGTGGGTCCATACGGTTATTCAGCGGGTCCGTGTGGTTATTTTGGGGGTCCATACGATTATTCGACGGGTCCATGCGGTCATTAAGGAAGTGCATGTGACAAAATGACCGCACGGGGAAGGTGATGCGTGGACCTCGCATGGACCCCGCACGGACCCGTAAAAATATTTACACTGTACATATGTTACACATTTGTCAGTAAGAAACGGTTGGGTTGGTAGCATACTAATATTATCATACATCGAAAATAGGGGTATACAAAAGGTCCCCGATAGGTCCAGTACGGGTCCGCAATGGGTCCGGAACGGGTCCAGGGTGGGTACGCTCGAGGTCCATGCTTCAAGCGGCGTGATCATCTTCATCGTCAGCAACTTCACCAACAAAGTCAACGGTCCGGTCCAGAACCACCGCCAATATACCGGGCGTCTCTCTGATTCCCATAGGCAGTCGGCGGCGGTTCAAGGGTGTGATTGCTAAGCGCTTAGGCAGCCACGGTATTGGCACGATGCAAACCTGGGACTCGATTTCTTCGGCTCGGATAATAGAATCCTTCGTGGCCCATGGCAAGTCGGTACGTAGAAATACGGTCTGGCTGATGGGATCAGCGACAGCGGCCTCTTGAGGAAACCACCTGACTTTCACCAAAATGAATGGGTCGTGGCCGTGGATCGACATCTTGAAGACATCCAGCAACTCCGCGTACCTGATTGATCAGTATAATTCTGGGTAAAATTTGAGATCGCCTAACTCAACTGAACGAATACAACGAGGGCAACATGTCGTCCCCATTAGACCGGGATGTGGGCGGGATGGGGGCACGCACCAGTCCTGATTTTCGTATTGGGGAGTGCGAATGCCGTCAACCATTTTGTGTCCAACGAATATATCTCTGAACTTCACAAGCATGTATCGCTGAATACTCTCCTTATGAAGGTCTTTATCACGAGCTCTGAACATGCTACGTCCAACCTTTACATAATTGTATCGTAAAAGTCGTGGCGGTGGCGAGGTAATGAAGTTGATCTCTTCCGTGGTAAACTGCTTGACGACCATTCCTTCGCCATTGGGGTTCGGCTCCTTCCTCCACGTGCTGGCGTTGTCGAAGGTAGGGTCTACAAGACGCAACGGGGCAATCCACGGGTTTCCAGCAAGTCGTTGCCGACGGACACGTTGTTGATGCATCCTGTTTTGAGAATCAGGTGAAGACATTAGTCCGATGCGGGTCCCATGCCGGTCCTAGGTCCCGCCCCCATGGGGACATCGTTTCCGATGGTTCCAAAGGACGACTAGCGAGTGCGACTGACTATAAAAGTGATGCAAGTGTGGGTACAAACCGTCGAGATCGCTGATTTTCCGCCCTGATGTGTGCTGCAGCCAATTCAAACTGATCTCGAAGTTCGGCAAACCAATCGAAATGAAGGTACAGCCAGGATTTGATGTCCTTAATGGTATCTGAAGCCCAAAATATCGAACTTTATTTGAAGAACACGATATCGAAATGCAATACATGGGGCGGGGTCGGGGCGGGGTGTGGGACCGATGGGTCCGATATGTTGACTCAACAGGGGCGGCACGGTATCACATACCTTCTGATAGCAGCGTGCTCTTGCCTTGACGCTCCACCCCGGATTTGAGCATCATTGAAACCCGCAAAGGTTCGGGGAGTGGATATACAGGTGGCTTCGATCCTCGCGCCAAATCGCTCAACCCGCGACAAAGGTTTACGAGGCGCTCCAGCTCTATATTCTTCATGATGCTGGCCACCGGACTCGATCGCGTTTTGACCGCCCGTTTCATTCGGCCAAAGTAGTCCTCGAAGCAAAACATCCATAGCTCACGTGCTGGACCGTACATCATGAGCTGCGGCACGACATGAGTAAGGAGATGTTGCATCATCACCAAATCGGCTGGTGACATGTGATCTTCACCAAGCTTTAGGACCACTTTCACTCTCTCAATGAGACCTGGCATTTCCTGGAAAAGGCAAATAGCAGATCTCAAAAGGAAATAGTATGGGTACAATATAGGTGCATGCGGACCTACAATGCCCACGTGGGTACTAAATCAGGGAGACGATCCGCCCCCATCGGGGCGGGGCCCCGGACCAAGATTGCTGCTAAACTAGGCAATGATGCTTTACCTTCAAAAGAATTGTAGGGCTGACAACCTCACGAACGATGGAGCATATCTCCCCAACATAATCCGCGTGCAAAGGCCTTTCCACGAGCCCATCCGGACCAGGCCAGCTCGACAGAACAGGCAAAATTCCTGAAGTCATCGCCGTGATACCCAATGCCGCCTTTAATCTTCGAGGAATGAAATTCTCGTTAGCCTTCAGTTGCATAAGCTTCTGGGGCAGTGGGCCCCATGATTTTGGTGCGCCCAGAACGTCACGTAACCACTCGGTCATGGCAATTCTCGACGGCTTCGACGGTGCCCACGGAGATGGTTTACCTGCAGTGGGCACAAAGCGACAGGTCAAGATTGTGCCCCTACTTGGGGCCCAGCTCCGTACCCGTTGGGGCTAGTGTGGGTCGGCACGGGTCCCACGCGTGGTACCCCTCGACTCTAGCAACTTACCAGCAAGTCGCTGAGCTGCTGTTCGAACACGTGTAGCATTGCGAGGTTGCGGAGGCGCAACAAGCCAGCCCCGATTGACCTTAAACTCTCTTGCAAAATTCCGACAATGCGCTGACCAGTTGCCACCACAAATCGATTTGTGTAAGCGTTGGACCAAGTTGCTCAATATGTGCATCAAGTCCAAAAGGTACATGTATATGACGTTGAAGTACACCAATCTGGAGAACGCGCAAGGAGTTTTCACACCAAACTTCTTGAAACTATCTTGTAACTGCTCTTTGGAAGCGCCGTTCTTCGCCATGCCTTTGTGCAACTGCTGTATTTGTCGGACACGTTCATCGGTGTGGAGGTCAGTCTCGGTATCGCCACCTGGGTAAGTAAGTGTACAATCCATAATGAATTGGGGCAGATTGGGGGCGGGCTGTTGGCGGTACGGGGGCGACTTGAGGGCGGGACAGGGGCGAGGCCAGGGCGGGACTCGGACAGTGCTTAGTAAGCACCAACGCTCCTATCACAAACTTCTCGGTAAACGAGACAGGTACAAGACGGTGGCGGGATGGAGGCCGCACGCCGGACCGACATGGGACCAGCATAGGACCGATCTATATGAGTATGATTGTACATCCAAGAATGGGCGGACCTCGTCGCTTTTGGAACTTCTCCAGAAATATCGTTTTCCCCATCTTGCTTTTCCCCCTTCCAATGCCGTTGATCAGGCACTTCAAGCATCCCATAATGGCAGTCGCAGCCATTCGTCGGGATGCGTCCACAAGGCCAACGTAATCCATGAGTACCGCGTACACCATGCATCGAACTGTAAATGGTTCTTTCTCGATGACGTCGAAAACCGTATGACCAGTGGACCACAGTACCTCTAGCTCATCCACCAGGTGGTCGTAAAAGAGCGAAGTGTCCTTGGGCTTGCCCTCCGCAATCCCATACGTGAACACGTGCTTGTGTCGTTCTTCCCCGGGCATGTTGCCAATCGTGAAGCAAATGGGCATGATGCTGGATAGCTGATCGTTGAACGGGTTGATTCCATCCGCGCAAAGAATAATCCATAGATTCCGGCGGTCCGCGAAGAATCTGGGGACCTTCTGGACCAAAGCTCGGAGAGCAGGAGAATCTGCATTCGCAAGGCCGGGTCCAATGTCATTTCCCCATGGGTCCGGCAATTCGCCCTCAAATGTACCACATACCGAACCAACTATAATATCAAACTAATCGCTGATTGAGCTAGGATGACGAGAGATGGGTCCCACAGGTTTCCCTATACAGGGCGGGATAAGGGACCGATAGGGACGGGAAAGGTACTATGGGACACTCAACAGGGCTGAGCAATTTTACATGATTCGCACCATGTATCCCGGTGACTTTATTTGTCTGGTTGTTCGTCAGGAAGCTTGGTCGCATCGAAGCTCCGCACCATCGCGGCATATTCTGGACAGAGGAAGATGTACTCCAGCAGTGATTCCAAAGGCCAGTATCTGAAAATAGATCTTGCTCGACCGTTCGTTCTCACCCCGTCGTGTTCTTTTCCCAACCGATACCTCGAAGTCTTA
>LGRX02004446.1:0-17761 GCA_001247695.2 Cymbomonas tetramitiformis
AAGTCTTAACATGCGTTCCCGAGCCACCGGCCTCCAAACCCTCATCCACATACGACAACGTATGTAATATGACAACAAAGAAGACTAAAAACTACAACTTTGGAACGGGCGCGTGGTTGAGGAGCTATCCTCCCAACGCAGCCTACTGCCTCCGCAGACCCAGGTGCACAGATACAAGGGTCGTCTTGAATAAACAACAAAACAGAGCCAGGGAAAACTCAGCTGGCGCACCCGCCCGGAGATGCTACATTGGGCACTGACTTCTCAACACCGACAGTTGCGAAGAACCAAGGAACGACATGACCTGGTTTGGGCGTCCTACCACGGCTCCGGGGGCGCGTCGAGACAAGGTCTTAACACGCGTTCCCGATCCACTGGCCGACAGACATTCCCACGAATAAAGGTTCGCCGCGGCTCTGGGTGCGCGTCGAGCACAAGTCTTAACACGCGTTCCCGAGCCACCGGCCTCCAAACCCTCATCCACATACGACAACGTATGTAATATGACAACAAAGAAGACTAAAACTACAACTTTGGAACGGGCGCGTGGTTGAGGAGCTATCCTCCCAACGCGGCCTACTGCCTCCGCAGACCCCAGTGCAAAGATACAAGGGGCGTCTTGAATAAACGACAACAAAACAGAGCCAGGGAAAACTCAGCTGGCGCACCCGCCCGGAGATGCTACAGCGGGCACTGCCTACTCAACACCGACAGTTGCGAAGAACCAAGGAACGACATGACCTGGTTTGGGCGTCCTACCAGGCTACCACGGCTCTGGGGGCGCGTCGAGACAAGGTCTTAACACGCGTTCCCGATCCACTGGCCGACAGACATTCCCACGAATAAAGGTTCGCCGCGGCTCTGGGTGCGCGTCGAGCACAAGTCTTAACACGCGTTCCCGAGCCACCGGCCTCCAAACCCTCATCCACATACGACAACGTATGTAATATGACAACAAAGAAGACTAAAAACTACAACTTTGGAACGGGCGCGTGGTTGAGGAGCTATCCTCCCAACGCAGCCTACTGCCTGCGCAGACCCAAGTGCAAAGATACAAGGGACGTCTTGAATAAACGACAACAAAACAGAGCCAGGGAAAACTCAGCTGGCGCACCCGCCCGGAGATGCTACAGCGGGCACTGACTACTCAACACCGACAGTTGCGAAGAACCAAGGAACGACATGACCTGGTTTGGGCGTCCTACCACGGCTCTGGGGGCGCGTCGAGACAAGGTCTTAACACGCGTTCCCGATCCACTGGCCGACAGACATTCCCACGAATAAAGGTTCGCCGCGGCTCTGGGTGCGCGTCGAGCACAAGTCTTAACACGCGTTCCCGAGCCACCGGCCTCCAAACCCTCATCCACATACGACAACGTATGTAATATGACAACAAAGAAGACTAAAAACTACAACTTTGGAACGGGCGCGTGGTTGAGGAGCTATCCTCCCAACGCAGCCTACTGTCTCCGCAGACCCAAGTGCAAAGCTACAAGGGACGTCTTGAATAAACGACAACAAAACAGAGCCAGGGTGTGCCCGGAGGCACAGCGTGAGCCGATATGTATATGCGTATGTGTGTGTCATCGGGAGTAATCTGGGATTGACACGATGACAGTGAAATTGGGCTTGAAATCACGATGAGAATGAGTACCAGATGTCCGGGGTATGACAGTATGACACTATGCCACTATGCCAGTATGACACTATGACACTATAGTAGTATGACAGTACTGTGGGGTGGTCATCGTGGCACTTAGTCAGACCCTCGGGGAGTGGCCGGATTCGCATCGGGATCAGAAAGACAATGAAATCGAGTATCAGATGTCGGGGGTATGACAGTATGACAGTATGACAGTATGACACTATGACAGTACAGTAGTATGACAGTACTGTATGACAGTCATCGTGTCAGTCCGTCGACGTGACATCTGAATCGAGAATGACGAATCGGATTTAGAAATGAGATCGGATCAGGAATTGAACGTTGGGCCGTGGTGTGACATCGGGTGCCGGGTGGTTGACCCTGTAGCCCGAGTGACGAGTGAATAAGTGGAGCACTTGAGAAGTGTTTAGTCTTCAGAACTCGGAACCGAACTATCGTTTGCACCTCAATCTGGCCCCGATCCAGTATATTATAAAAACCGAATTGTGTACCTTTGCACGTTTCAATCAAAAACATCATTCCGAGTATCTGTCGTAGTGCCCTTGGCACATTTGGTATCAATAGCGTGACTGAGTGTGACTCCGCGCAACTCAACACGGCCTGTGCGTAACTCACGGTATACCGCAGGGGGAGATCTGAGCTTTGGGGAACTTGGGCGCAATTTTTACGTCTAAAACATCATTTTTTTCGAAGAAGTAATCCAAGCAACGACCCCAAACGTCACGAAATATCAGTATAACCGTTCCTTAACACTGGGGGCTCAAACGGGCTCAGAAAAGTCAACATTCGTTTTCCGATCTAAAACCCAAAGTCTGTGCCAGGCCACAAACGACCGTCAGGGAGCACCCTAAAGGGTTTCTCCGGTCTATAGTAGCCAGAAAAACTTCATAGCTCACTTTTCAGAGCCTTAAAAAGGCCAAAAACAGCCAAAACAGCCCAAAACAGCCGCTTCAGCCTATTTTTAGCCTACCCTAAACCCTTCCCCAACAGTCCCCACCACCAAAAATCTTCCCCCCAGACCCCATAGAACAGCCCAGAACCCTCCAACACCGCCCATACGGCCACCAGCAGTTGGGAAAGCCACTCAAAACAGCGCTTTTAGTGGTTTCTGGACAGTTTCTGGACACCTCTGGTTTACTCTCTGGCTGGAATATTTCTGGAGTGTACGAAGTCCGGCTACCTTCTGGGACCTTGCTGAGCTTTCTGGTTGCAGTTTCTTGACCTCTGCCTGCATACTTAGGCACTTGAAATCTGTGTCGCGGAGCCCTGGCGAAATTTTGAGTACGCCAGTGTATGGCAGTTTCCCCACAAAAGCACAGAAGAGAGTGGTGGAAACAGGGACCCCTCAAGTGGTTATTTCAACCAGACTCCACCTTCCCACCAGCAGGAGCCTTCGATAACTCCCCAGAGGGCCCCCTCCCACCTTCACCCTCCTCTTCAGACGACGAGGTGGAAGACAACTGAGCGCCTGGACAGCATACACCCTGGCTAAGTATCCCACCAGCGCGCCACTACCGTGAGTGGTACTACCAGGGGTTCACGGTTTTTGTCTTCAACTACCCGGACCCTTACCACCCAGCAATACCGGTGCTTCCTGGTGAAACATTGGCCGACGCTCCACCGTCTCCAGAAGTCAGCCCTACACCTTCTCCTCCTCCTTCCCCCCTTCACGAAAGCGACACTGAATAAATAAAAGGCGAGCACTACCTACCTTCTGCTCACCTGGGGGATTAGTATCGGTCCACTCCGTCCGTCCGTCCGTCCGGTCCGTCCACTCCGTCCACTGTGGACGGACGGACGGAGTGGACGGACGGAGTGGACCAAACATTCTTAACATTCTAAGATTTCACAAATCAGGGCTCCCATACTTAAGCCCATACTTAAGGAGTGTAACGCGTCGGCCCGCGACGACGCCTGCGTTTTCCCATACTTAAGAAAATTTAAATTTTTTCTTCATACTTAAGGAGTATACACTGACTCCCCCCTCCCCCCCTAACCAGGGACTCAGGGGGTATAACCCAGTCGCATGCGAGTGTCAACCGTGCGTCAGAGAGACGAACCCAACGACAGAGCTTGACAATCGTATACGATTGTCACACGTGAGTCTGGGTGTCGGACCTAGTGCACCTGCTTGACAATCGTATACGATTGTCACACGTGAGTCTGGTTGTCGGACCTAGTGCACCTGCTTGACAATCGTATAAGATTGTCAAGCAGGTGAGTCTTGGTGTCAGGTGTGCTGCACATAGACATATCGGGGCGTCCAAGGTTCAGGGTTTTAGGATATATGTTGTTATATATGTTGGAGGAGTTGTAACCGGAGGTCATTTGCTCACACCTGCGTTCGTCACATAGAACCACAACCCGCCCCTTAGACTACCTCACCAGTATGCCCAATATTGGAATATTGCAGTATTGGATATGGCCTTTCGATACTTTTACGTTTCGCGACTGCCAGTTACAACAAGCCCAATGGGTTCCTGAAGACCCTTTAATTCTCCGCTTGTGGCTGCAAGCGCGGGAACAAGCAGAAGAAGACTGGGAGGACTTCGGGCAACATGCAGTTAATCTCAGGACCTAACGTAGAGCAAAATGACAGATGTAAAAACTCTGAAATCAAGCATTCCAAAAAAGGAAATTTGAAATCTAGCGTAGAGCAAAACTAGCAAAATTTGAAAAATGGAAATCTAACGTAGAGCAAAATGACAGATGTAAAAAATCTGAATATCAATCTGATTGTCAAAACCAGCTTTTCCGCAGACTCTAAAAGACTTAGACGTTAGACCCCAAAAAAGCCTGCAACCATGAATACCACCCCCCCCAAAAAAAAAAAAAACAAAAAATGTGTAAAGTAAAGTTTTCGAAGAATGTATGCATGAATAACCCAAAAAACAAAATGAATGGGGCAAACCGGTGCTAAGTTTTTCGAAGAATGTATGCATGAATAACCTAAAAAATAAAATGAATGGAGCAAACCGGTGCTAAATTTTTCGAAGAATGTATGCATAAATAACCTAAAAAATAAAAAAGAATGGGGCAAACCGGTGCTAAATTTTTCGAAGAATGTATGCATGAATAACCAAAAAAATAAAAAGAATGGGGCAAAACCGTGCTAAATTTTTCGAAGAATGTATGCATAAATAACCTAAAAAATAAAAAATAATGGGGCAAACCGGTGCTAAATTTTTCGAAGAATGTATGCATGAATACTTTAAAAATAAAAAGAATGGGGCAAAACCGTGCTAAAATTTTCAATGAATGTATGCATGAAGATTGCATTCCGCACATAATATAGTGAAGTTTAGTCAACTTTGACATTCGCAACCAATTGCCAAAACCAGCTTTTCTACAGGTACTCTGTAAGAATTAGACACACAAAAAAAACGTCGCCAGCTTTGACAATCGTGTACGATTGTCAAACCCAGCTTTTATACAGACAAGAATTAAAAATAAAAAAAACGTCGCCAGCTTTGACAATCGTATACGATTGTCAAACCCAGCTTTTCTATACAGACTCAAGAATTAGACTTAAAAAAACGTCGCCAGCTTTGACAATCGTATACGATTGTCAAACCCAGCTTTTCTACAGACTCAAGAATTAGACTTAAAAAAACGTCGCCAGCTTTGACAAGATTCGTATACGATTGTCAAAGCTGAGTCCGAGCCTGCCGTAGTCGCAAGCTTTGACAATCGTATACGATTGTCAAAGCTGAGTCCGAGCCTGCCGTAGTCGCAAGCTTTGACAATCGTATACGATTGTCAAAGCTGAGTCCGAGCCTGCCGTAGTCGCAAGCTTTGACAATGGTATACGATTGTCAAAGCTGAGTCCGAGCCTGCCGTAGTCGCAAGCTTTGACAATCGTATACGATTGTCAAAGCTGAGTCCGAGCCTGCCGTAGTCGCAAGCTTTGACAATCGTATACGATTGTCAAAGTTGAGTCCGAGCCTGCCGTAGTCGCAAGCTTTGACAATCGTATACGATTGTCAAAGCTGAGTCCGAGCCTGCCGTAGTCGCAAGCTTTGACCGGTCCCCTGACTCACGCGTGACAATCGTATACGATTGTGAAGCTTGGGCGCTAGGTCCGGCCCCCTGACTCACGCGTGACAATCGTATACGATTGTGAAGCTTGGGCGCTAGGTCCGGCCCCCCGGTGACTCACGCGTGACAATCGTATACGATTGTCAAGCTTGGGCGCTTTCGTAGTCGCAAGCTTTGACAATCGTATACGATTGTCAAAAGCTAGTCCGAGCCTGACGTCGTGGTCAGTTTTGACAATCGTGCACGCCTGGCGTAGTCGCTGCCTCAGTGTTTATTCGCACGAGATATCGCAGGATTCGCAGGAAAATCGATGTTACGCCAAAACTTGTCAGACCAGTTCAGAAGTCAATTTATAGCCTCTATCGGGCTTTGATGCGCATTCACTCCGACATTGATGCAGTTGTCGTGGAGTTTCCTTGCAATAGCTAGCAAGTACGAAGCAGACTACTGTGACGGATTATAATTTCTATTTTACTTATAACAATAAGACGAGCTTTTTTTTTGAAAAATCTCGCCCACTTCCTCTACGACTCCCCCCCCCCTACCGACTTGGACTCGAGTTTGGAAATGAAGTAGGGGCCGGGGGGAGGACTACCAGCTTATATCTGCAGCTTGTATTATAATAGACGAGTTTTTTTTTTTGAAAAATCTTGCCCTCACTCTCGGTCCCGAAAAAGTGGGTAAGTGGGGAGGGGGGATACCGACTTGGGATTCCGAGTTTCCGCTTGAGTGGGGAGGGGGATTCCATTTTCAAAATTTTGCTAATTTTCTAGAATTTTCTTTTTGCTAATTTTGCTCTACGTTAGATTTCAGATATCAGTTTTTGGAATGCTTGATTTCAGATTTTTTACATCTGTCATTTTGCTCTACGTTAGAAATAATAGTTCGCCATCTTGGGTTGTTCTAAGACTATGCAAACTATTATTATGTCCTGAGCATTCAAGTTGGATGTGTTCGAAGGTGCATTTTGTATTCTGTTGGCAGTAGGGGCAGTTTTCAGTCCCGATTTCCCCCAGTTTAAATAAACGTGCTGGAGAGGCTTGGAGACCCAGGAGTTCTCTGCTTCTAGAAGCGGTGAAAGCTTTAGGTGTTATTTTGGAAATATCTTTAGTGGGGGCGGTGTTATTCTCGTTGAGCATTCTCAAGTACTTCCCTTGAGACTGTAGAGTTCTCCAATTATGATAGTGTGAGAGACGTTGAATTCTTCTAATGTGACTACGGATATCGCCTAAAATAGGGACCTCAAAAAAGAATAACGAGAAGGGCAGTTTCTCGGCAGGGTCGTAGCGGGAGATGTCTGAGCAACCCCCTCTGAATGAGGCTCTTTTAGCAGTACGGTCCACTCTGTCATGGACTTTGTCATTATTGTGACCCCTAATCCATTTAAGGATGATTTTACTGTGGTCTCCTTCACTGTAGAAGCCAAGTTCTTCTAACAATAGGCGAACAGCCTGCACATCTCTGCGATTAGCTTCACGTAGTTTGTCCCGAGCACTCATGGATCTGCCATCCTTTGTTACAGCAGATATTGCGGCCATGGAGTCAATGGCATGTACCATTGGAGTCATGGATTTAAGGAGTTTCTCTTTTTGTTCTGTGAGTAAGAATCGCAGTCCCGCAATTTCAGCAGATGTGCTACTCGGGTTTTGGATATCTTCCTTGATGGAAAGCCCAGGTGCGGCGAAAGTTCTTGAGGTGGGGGGGATATTCATCTTCCGAACAAGTGGCATTCCGTTGTCAAAGTTTTTTATGGCATATGCTGCACCACTGCATGCTGATTTTTTGCCAGCAAATAGAGAACCATCGCTTGCCATATCATAATCCTCCATTTGTTTGCTCTTTTCGGCGTTGGGGGTAGATTCTTCTTCTGAGTCGCTAGGGCAGCTATATTCACTTTCTTCTTCCGCAGTTTTGTTTTTCATTCTGGCAATAATGGTCTCATACTGTCTGACTGAGATGTAATCATAGTGTGATTTAATATCACTGACTTTAGCAAGGACGGAAGAGGGCGGGTTCATATGGTCATTATATTCGAAAATAGAACCTGCCGGAATTAGGATGCAACCGTCATTGGTGATGCTATATTCAAAGTCGTATTGAAAACTGTTGTTTCCTTCGATTCTGACAAAGACATTAGGGTGTATGGCATTGTTACTGTATTCTGTATATTGTATTGACATGGCCTCTAAGTCAATGTTAGTAATGTGAATAAGAGAGATGGAATCTCGGTCACCATTTCCTTTCCAATGAAACTCACCCGTGTCGGGGGGTACTATGTTGTCTCTATATTGTTTCTTGACATATCTGGCCTGTGGGTCCAAATCTACAGGGTTTTGAAGCATTTCCTTTTCGATTTCGGTAAGCCATCCAGGGGGTCTATTACCGTTCAGCCTGAAAAAGCCTTTGCTTTCTTGCCAGTTTTTTTAACATTCCACCGCAGGGAGTCAGAAAGGAACCTGTGTGCTTGAGGTTAAATTTTTGAATTGCGGAGGTAACATTCCTCGACATGTAGAGTTGTCTAGGAAAGGTAGTGATTAATGTGGGTTCACCCGCTTCATTTTCAGGGTAATTTTTAGAGTCGATAGCGTATCCAAGTTTTGCCATAATGTGACTTGTACGCCTGAACCAGTTAAAGCGTTTGTCTTTTGTGTGACTGTAGGTTGCATAGTGTGATAAGGGGAAACCCGAGATGACATTTTTACTCATTTCGTTGTTCATGTTTTGAATTATTATTTTAAGCCATAGATTACTGTTTCTACGGTATAGTGAGATGAGGTGGGGATCAGTGATGCGGTCCGTGTGGTTGTGTTGCCAATATTCGTGTTCATCTGCAGAACACGGGGTGTTCATAGTTTCAGTAATACACGACGCGGTTACAATATCGAAGACACTATCAATACCGTACCCGCCCTGGCAGACTGCTGTCCAGATTATTTGGTGATTAGTGTCCACTGGGCAGCCCAGGTATTTGATTATAAACGAAGCTATCATTTTGTCCAATTCAATTGCGACATTCTTTGAGGAGTTGGCAATTGCTGAGGTAACTTTAAGGGGGTACGCCATCCTCGGAACTACAACCGCATTTATAACATATCTTAGCTGGTGTAGAGTCATGTGTTGCAGTTGGATGGATATTAGAGTAGATTTAAGTCTGTCGATAAGGATTTCCGCCTGTTTGTCCCATTCCCCATTTAGTGCAAACCATACTCCGAGGTATCTGTTAACCTCTTTGCTGTTGGAGAAATCGAGAAAATCTGGTGACTCAGGGGGTGTCCATTTCGAATCAATGGAAGGACTTGGGTCATTGGTATTGGGCTCCAGATGACCCCCTGAGATGAGTAAATCATCGGATGGGTCATATCGTGTTACCATTTTGCCCTGGGATTTGATGCGCTTTCTGTAAGAATATTTGGATTTCTTAACATTGATGGGAATACCGATAAAGCTCATAAACTCATTGACTATACCTAGCATGTCTTGAACTTCGTCTTTAGTTTTCCCCACGAGAATGATGTCATCACAGAAGAACCGTGCAAAGATATTTAAAGGGGTGTCCTTTTCTATTAGGTTTTGGGAGGGAGGAATAACATTATTTCCAGGTTTGTCTGGACTATGGCGTTCCGAGTTCAGTTCGTATCCATATGTGGTTCCTGTCGGGTTTGCACCGTTTGCTCTTTTTGCTAACCAAATTGCCAGAATGTCCATAATGGCTACAAACCTTAGTGGGCTCAAAACCTCTCCCCTGAGGAACTCCACATTCAAGGGACCATTCATCTGTGAGTCCTTCTTCGGTAAGTACCATTCTAGAGGCATCATTGGTGATGTCTGAGATGATGCTAACTATTTGTGATGGGAGTCCTAACTTTCTGAGCGCTAAATTGCGCATCCAGAATTCGGCTCTGTCAAATGCTTGTTTGAGGTCCAGGTAAACTACGTGGAGGTCTTTGTCGTATCTATTGGCATCCGAAATTACTTCATTCAGAATTTGGAGTGAGTCATCTATGTTTTTATTCGGAAGAAAGGCATCTTGAATGGGAAAGAGAATGGGGTGAGTGTTGAGTATTGTTTTGAGACGGTTAGCAATTATTGTATTAAATAGTTTAAGACCCGTTTCCAACATTGTGAGGGGTCTGGAATTATCTATTGTACATGGTGCAGAGGGGTTTTTAGGGATTGGAAGGATCACTCCAGATTTTGCACTCTTTGGAAATTTCCCAGTTATAAGAATGTGGTTAAAAAGTGAGACAGTAACCTCTTGAAAATTCTCTGGGCCCTTGATCCATTGCGAGTATCTCATCCCTGAGGGTCCTAGTGCTGTAGAGATACCACAGTCCGAGTATGCTTGTTGAAGTTCTTTGTGCGTGATTTCTGTCAATAGTCTCGCGGCGGCCGTATCGGGGATTTTAGGGCTATCCTTGAGAATGTCAGTGAGCCACTGTGGGAGTTCATCTGGCTCATTCGGGTTAGTAGAAAATAATTTTTATTTTTGTATTCATCTAGTGTTGTGTTTAGTCTTTCTGTTTTTGTCTCAGGTATCTTTCCATCACTACCTGGGGTTGCGGCTGCACCTTTTTCAGTAGGTTTCATCTTTCCCATGACTGTGTCTAGAAACCTCGAAAGGTTAGTTGAGAAAAGATGCTGCAGGGCTTCTTTTTCTCGGAGTTTGCGTCGTTCAATGTCTGTGTCTCTGCTTTTCTGAAAAGCATTTCTGATTATTACATAATTTTCATGCAATCGTAATCCCCATGTGGCTGCTGCTTCATTGTGTTTGGGTTGGAGCGAGGCAAACGGCAGTGTGCGGGTACGGGCATGTGGCACGGCTAGGTGGGCCCGAATTGCATAATCGATGAAAATGGCATTTAGAAGTCGTAAGAAGTTTCAAGAAGTTCTTAGTTGTTAAAATAAATCATTTAGAGGCAATGTTTCACATTTTTGATCATCGCAGTGGCCACCAGGCTGCTAACGGGTCGCAGAAGGGTTGCGGTACAGAAATTGCACATCTTGCCGAGGCGCGTGACATATGCAAATAATACGGGGAAGATATTAGAGGTGGTGAGAAGTATTTGGAGGTCATCCCTAGGTAGTGTGAAGCGGAATTTCACATCGGGTCATATACTCATATTCACGGGGTGCTGGGGAGCTAATTTCGTCTGTAGAATAGCCGCTGTACAAAAATTGCATATCTTGCGGGCGCGTGAGATATGTGATTGATACGGGGAAGTTACTAGAGGTTGTGAGAAGTATTTGGAGGTCATCCCTAGGCAGTGTGAAGCGGAATTTCACATCGGGTCATATTCACGGGGTGTTGGGGCTAATTTCGTGCGTGAATGGCCAGATGCAAATTGCATATCTTGCGGGCGCGTGAGATATGAGTGATACAGGGAGTACTAGAGGTTGTGAGAAGTATTTGGAGAGGTCATCCTAGGCGGTGTGAAGCGGAATTTCTTGCATCAGGTCATATTCACGAAGTGTTTGGGGAGCTAATTTAAATGCAGCAAATAGCCCATGATACGAGAAATTGCATATCTTCTTATCTTGCAGGCGCGTGAGATATGTGGTGACACGAGTTACTAGAGGTTGTGATGTCCCCGGAGGTCATCCCTAGGCAGTGTGAAGCGGAGATTTCACATCGGGTCATATTCACGGGGGTCTTGAGGAGCTAATTTCGTCACGCAAAATGGCCGCTGTACCGAACTTGCATATCTTGCAGGCGCGTGAGATATGTGAGTGATGCAGGGAAGTTACTAGAGGTGTTGAGAAGTATCGGAAGTCATCCTAGGCAATGTAGTGGAGATTTCACATCGGGTCATATTCACGGGGTGCTGGGGAGCTAATTTCGTTTGTAAAATGGCTGCCGTACCGAACTTGCATATCTTGCGGGTGCGTGAGATATGTGAGTGATACGGGGAAGTTACTAGAGGTGGTGAGAATTATTTGGATGTCATCCCTAGGCAGTGTGAAGCGGAATTCACATCGGGTCATATTCACGGGGTGTCGGGGATGCTGAATATATCAGCTTGACTGTATATTCGGTGTGTGGTGCATCAGAATAATAAACCGGATAAACAGAATACCGAGTCTTCCCGTTATATGTTCGGGGTCTAGGGTTCCGGGACCGGTGACAGTCATACACCCTAACTATAGGAATGACAGTCGGGGCGTCACTTCCAGCACACCACCTAGGGTGGTGACTGGCAAACCAGGTGGTCACGGAACTGAAACAAACACCTACTCAGCTTCGGTGGAAACAAGCATCCTACAGGGGAACCTGTCCTTTCTGGCAGGGTAACCCCCGAAACTAGCAGTTAGTGAGGCATAGTGCAGAATACGGATACCGTTAAAGCCCTAAACTAAGCCCATCTTGGGGCAACCCGGACCAACAGCACAACAGTCTGTAGGCAGGCTAATCTCAATTGCAACTCTAGCCACTTTGAAAGCGCCCGGGAGAGCCGGTGCCACTGTCACAGCGCCCAGGAGAGCTGGTACCACTGCCTGTGAAATCATTCGTAGAGCAAATTGAGAGGATCTGAGACGCGTCGATGTCGCCGCAGGCAGTTGCACCGGGTGCAATCGGCCCGTCCTGGTGTTGAATTGAAGAAGAAAATGCATCCCCGGTCCCACCGTCCCAGGCGGGTGGTTCGTAGTCCGGCGACGGCGGAGCACCACCCGGTGAGGGCGGCGCAGCAATAATTGGGGCTGCCTCAGGTGGCTGCGGGGGGCCCGGGAGCCATGTCCACCCGTACCCGTACGTAGTACGGTACCAGCTGCCGTACCAGCCCGCCGGCTGGTGGTAGAGATTTGGCGGAACGGCCGTGGGCGTCAGCACACCAGCACCACCGACCTCGCCGCCGGTGCGCCCTGTTGCTGAAGATGCCGGCGCGGAGCAATCACGCAAAGGCGCGGCAGTTGCACAAACAACAAACAACAGGCAGACTGCGAGGGACGTGAGGGCAGAGAACCCGAAACCCATCGGCGGTCTGCCGCATCCCAAGGGCCGTCTCGGTGGTGGAATGCACTCGTCCCCATTCTCGGAGTCGTCTGTCGCTACGGAGACGGAGTCCACGGGCGCGACGGGGCCCATGTGTTGCATTGCAAGCGTCGGTTCCGTTCCCGCGATGTTCAAGTTGAACGCGAACTTGTCCATGAAGGTCGCGTGCGGCTCGTGCGCGTGTAGCGCGCTGATGGGGTACATCCCCTCGTCGGACACCACCGACTGCGGAGCGGAGGGCGGTGCCGGCGGCGGAGGCGCGTCCAGAGTGGCGGCACGGACCTCTTCGTGAATCTTGAAGTTGTGGATGTTCGTAGCACCACCAACCGCGCAAACCCCGAGGTGGGTGTCAGCGGGTTGGCGGTACCCCAGGTACTCGTCGATGGTGTCGGGCACCCGCTCCTCGGTGACAGCGAAGGAGAAGGCGGAGGCGGTGTCGTAGAGATCAGGTTTGCCGTCTGCAATGCAGCAGACGGCGTCGAAACGGACGGCGTCGTCTTCGTCCACGGCGTTCTGGAACATCACGGCGAGCATGTCGTTCTCGCTGTCCGCAATGCTGAAACCGTGTGCCCCAACATGCCCGCGTGGCCCGCCGTTCGGGCAGTCGCGATGCCAATGCTTCTCCGCCGTGGCGGAGCATGTCGGGTGCCGGCATAACGGGACGAACGTACCGGTGGGCTTGTGGAAAGCCACCTTACCCGAAGACTTCCCACGGAAGTTCTGCGGGAAGTTGCCGTGCTCAGGGAGGGGCTTCGCTGCGAAGCGGACGCCGTCACCGTGTCCACCGCGTCCAATGGCGTTCTTCTTGTCGTTGCGGGGCGTGTAGCCCTTCGTGTCGTCGAGACGGTTGTGGAGCGCCTTGATCTCCTTCTTCATGTCGTAGAGCTGGTCGCGGAGCTCGCTGAAGACGGTCTTGTAGTCCTCGTCGTCGCTCTGCCCAGCCAGGGTGAGGGCGGAGAACGTGCGCGTAGCAGGCGGGACGTGCGAATCCGTCCCGTGTTGTGCGTGGCACTCACGGGTCCATTGCTGAATGGTGGCAAGGGACTCCGCCGCACGTTGGTCGTGTAGTAACAGACGGTTGACCACCGGGGCATAGAAGACCGGGTCGAGGGACTTGATGAAAAGGGACTTGACCTCCATGTCGTCGAGAGTGCTCTTCCGTCGAGCGGAGCGGAGAGCGGCGTTGAAGGCGGCGATTGCCCGTGACGGGTCGAACTGGTTGATCTTGATGGCCAGAAGGTCCGCTGTGCCCTGGAAGGGCCCGCCGGAATCCAGGAGCATCCTGGCGATCTCCAGCAACACCCGCTTCCCATCAAACGGGTGTGCCTCCGCTGAAGACTCCATCCAGTCTGCTGCGGGCGACACCGGAGCGATGATGAATTCCAGCGTCGAAAACAGCAGTTTGTTCGCCTCGGGGCGAACGGGCAACGTGGCATCCTCCAGGTCGAACAGAGAAGAAAACGTGGACTCCTCAGTGACGAAAATGTCCCGTAACGCCAGTACCAGACGGGCGAAAACGGAGCCGACGTTCGACTCCGTACCGTCAAAACGGCCATGCTTGTCGTCGTACACCTTCTTGATGACGAGTTTAGCGGCACGCTCGTCGAAGGATTCTTTTGCTAGACGCTTGACAGCGTCGAGGAACAGTGCCCCTGCCGACTGGGCAGCCGGGGTAGCCGTAACCGTAGGGGTGGCTGGAGTGGTCGCATGTCGAGCTGCGGCATCGTCGAAAATTGTAACTAGTGAGCGGCGTGCGGCCGCGGTGTGAGATCTCGTAGAAGTACCCATACAGTAGTGAAATGACTGTAGAGATAGGGTGAGGTGGAAAATGCGAGGCGAGACCAACGGCGTGGGCGACGGCTAGCGAGTTGCGGCGGGTCGTCGAGGATAATCAGGGAAACAGCAAATTGTGCGCGGTCGTGTGGGACGAAAGGACGTGATCAATGTCGTACGGTGTTCCGGAGACCAGAAACAACAAAATCCAGCCCAACGATACTTCACGGAAAATAAACTGCCGTCAGCGCTACCCAATCATGTCCAATCAACCGCGTGTCCGTAACTGAGCCATACCGCCCGTACCGAAAGTCTCTCCAACGCGAGTCCCTCACCCCATCTCAAGCGTCGGTGTTTAGCCAATCATGGCCAAAGTCACGGGGAGCCCAATCTTGCCACCCCCACAGTAAGGGGGTGGCACAGTGGGTCTCCTGTCTGTCACCCCTCAGCCCGATGTGTCACCAGTGTTCGTTGTCACGTGTGTCACGGTGTGCTATAAAACACCTATCTCAGTATTTTATATCATCTTAGTATCCGAGAGCACGAGCACCTGCCCCTGCGAGACAGTTTCGCTCCTCAGCGCCCGACATATATATATCCTTATATATATATTTCTCACTTCCTCTCAGGTTATCGGCCACCACTTGTGGGTGCTCGTATTTTACTTTTGATCCTTGGAGGGCGAACCGAACTTCCTCGAATCCGCCGCACACCGACGGCAGCTGTTTCGTCCTTACGGCAGCAACTTAAACCAGACCCCGGCCACCGTTGAGGATCGCGGCCGAGTCCAAAATTTTATCACCAAACCGTGGGCAATTTGGGCCAAAGTTGAGCCCTGTTGTTTTTGCGTATTTTCAAACAATCCCGACCGCCGCAACCGACGGCAGTTGTTTCGTCCTTACGACAACAACTATATCACGACCCCGGCCACCGTTGAAGATCGCGGCCGCGACCAGAATTTATCACAGAACCGTAAGCAAATTGGGCTACAATTGTGCCCTGCCGCTTTTACGTATTTCCGACCATTCACAACTACGTGCCCTACACTCTGGACAGCAGCGCCCGAACTGTGGCGAAACTGGCTTACCGCACGTTATTTTTGACCTCACCGCCGTTTTCCTCGTCGAATTTCACCCCAATTTGGCTTTTACATCGCCCGATTTGGTTAATTTTACGAAGAGTTACGTTTTCGACACGCACCCAAACGCGCCCTCGCCTTTCTGGACAGCAGCGCCGCTCCTGCAGGACAACTGGCTTGCCGCACGACTTGTTTGACGTCACCGACGTCTTCCTCGTCAAAATCTACCCCAATTTGACTCATCCATCGTTGGATTTGGTTCATTTTTCAGAAAGTTATGTCTTCGCTTGAGAACCCTAACTTGGCGTTCGCGGAATTATCCAGCCAGCGGTCAGCCACCATGTCCGCTGACCGCCAGAATGCGCGCATGCCCGCTGTTCATTCAGCGTTGGCATCTTTTCGAGTCCATCGACGGCATCCTTCACATGGCTATGGTCTGGTGGTGTCTGGTGGTGCTTATGCACCAGACACCAACATCGAGTCTATCGCCTTCGCCAATGACGACAACTCTGAGCACAACGAGTTGCGTCCGCAGCATCCTCCGCTCTCCGCTCCACCCTTCGTGCCCCTTGGCCACTGGGTGGTGGTGTGCGGTGGTGTTACAACACCAACCCCACCGGTTCTCCCCTCTGCTTGCGCGCTCATTGGCGGCAGAGTGGGGGCACGCCGCATTTTTCACCTTCCATCCCCCTGCCCCCTCTTCGTTGACGCATCCGCTCTGGTGGTGCCAGGCCGCTTTTGGCTCTGGCATCGCACCGGCGTTGGTTGAACGTTGTAGGGGTGAGTATTGCCTCACTGGCGCTTGACGCATGCGATCGAGGGTGACGCCGCCCCAAGCAAGATTGAGAAACAACATCACAGTTCGGAAAAGACCCTTCTCCATGCCCGCACGGCTTGTGATTGACTCTCGAGGGAGCCGAACTCTTTAGAATTAGTTAGCAACAGACTTTTGGACAGCTTGGGATGGCACATGCCGGACTGCTCGGGCCGGTTTGGCCCCTAGACCCTGCAGTGCTCCTGTCTCTTTGCCTGGTGACACCTCAACCCCACGGGGTGAGGTGGTGTCACGGGGAGCCCAATCTTGCCACCCCCACAGTAAGGGGGTGGCACAGTGGGTCTCCTGTCTGTCACCCCTCAGCCCGATGTGTCACCAGTGTTCGTTGTCACGTGTGTCACGGTGTGCTATAAAACACCTATCTCAGTATTTTATATCATCTTAGTATCCGAGAGCACGAGCACCTGCCCCTGCGAGACAGTTTCGCTCCTCAGCGCCCGACATATATATATCCTTATATATATATTTCTCACTTCCTCTCACAAAGTCGCAGTGTAAACTTAAACGTGCGTGGTACCAAACCTGCTGAATATATCAGCTTGACTGTATATTCGGTGTGTGGTGCATCAGAATAATAAACCGGATAAACAGAATACCGAGTCTTCCCGTTATATGTTCGGGGTCTAGGGTTCCGGGACCGGTGACAGTCATACACCCTAACTATAGGAATGACAGTCGGGGCGTCACTTCCAGCAGGGGAGCTAATTTCGTCTGTAAACTGGCAGCTGTACAGAAATTGCATATCTTGCGGGCGCGTGAGATATGTGAGCGATACGGGGAAGTTACTAGAGGTTGTGAGAAGTATTTGGAGGTCATCCCTAGGCAGTGTGAAGCGGAATTTCACATCGCGGGTCATATTCACGGGGTGCGGCTGGGGAGCTAATTTCGTCTGTAAAATGGTTGTTGTATGAGCTGACGTCATTTTTGCCCAAGCATTTCGGGTACGTCGGATCCGATCGCAAATGCATCGACGTACCCGAAATGCTTGGGCAGGTTTGTTCTGGAATTGCAAAGAGCTGACGTCATTTTTGCCCAAGCATTTCGGATTTCGGAGCACAGTTTTTGGCAGGCGCGTTGTTTCCGCCTCGGTTTCTTGAGGTCATTGCAGTTTCCGAAGTGCTAGCTCTAAGAAGTGTTCTTCAAGAATGGTTTCCGCTCGCTTGCACCAACTAGGGCGCTGAGACGCAGTAACTGTGCATGCATGTGTGACGTCAGCTCAGTATAAATCGAGGACAAAACCGCCCAAGCATTTCGGGTACGTCGATGGATCTGGGATCGGATCCGACATACGAGAAATGTTCATGCACGTGTCACGTCAGCTCAGTATGAATCGAGGACAAAACCCCCCAAGCATTTCTCGTACGTCGATGGATCTAGGATCGG
>LGRX02004447.1:0-23738 GCA_001247695.2 Cymbomonas tetramitiformis
AGCCATGGACAAGTACTCGAGCCGCAAGCTGCCATATGTCCAAACCGTGTAACTATGGACAAGATCTCGAGCCGCAAGCTGCCATATGTCCAAGGCGCACAACTATGGAGACATGTGCCATGCCGGCACAGGCTCCCCTAATACTCTTGCAAGGCTCTGTCCCTTGCCGAGGGGACGGATGTGGAGCTAACTTTTCGGATTCTCTTTTGGAAGGCAATAGAACTCCGTCTCCCTTCCTACATAAAAGGCTGGAGTCGCTACTATGTCAGAAGCAGCACGAAAAAAGATAAAGTATCTAGTCAAATGAGATCTGAGATGAGTTATATTCAACAGCCTATCTCTCTGCCAGCTGACAACCAGCGAGCATTATCTGCTTTGCTGATCTCGATATTCACCACAGATACAAGATATTAGCGATAGCAGAAACCAACACTTTTTGGTCGAAAGTCCCAAGCCAATTTGATCGCAGTACATTACCAAGAGAGGAAGGCTTATTTCAAAATTATATTAGCTGACATGAGACGTGCAGTCCACCACCATCTAATCGAAACGAGAATCTGAAACCTGGAAAGTGATGACGTGGAGATCTGAAGGCCAAAAGGCCTGAACACTCGAAAGAGCACCGTACCAAGGAGTGATCTGGAAGGGGATGGCAACAACCGGACAATTGACCTAGACTCCTCTAGAAGGGTGTTATGAAAAGATTTAGTGTATATGAATGTCTAGTGTATAATTGAAAACCGCGATAATTTGATACCATAATCACGCTGAAGTTGAGCGTGCAGACGCTACCGATTCAGGATTGGAACTTGCGCAGTTACCTTGATGTCATCGAAACTTGTCGTGCGTTTAAGCTGATATATGGCACACCTCCGCCTGGGGATACGCGAATAGATTCTTCGAGTCTGTAAACTGTCCCAGGATCCATAGGGGAAGCACGTTACATTCCTTGTGGAACTCTTTATTCTTTGCAAAGAAACGGTTCGAAGCTCCGATTGGCGACATGACGAGGCAGTGACGTATTTATACGTGCGAGAGAACGAACCATGCAACGCAAATGCGTCTATCTACGCCCAGCTATGTCTGTGACATTACGAGCACTCGATGCATGTTACATTACGAGCACTCGATGCATGTGACGTTACGAGCACTCGATGCAAAACATGCACTGGATGAGCGCATCGTTTCAATAGACAGCTGAAGAGCTCACGCTCAAGCTTAAGATTCTTAGAAACAGGGGAAATTCAAGCCATGAAGGAACACGCTGCACGTCAAAAACGTCACACTAGGACACACAATACAAAATTCAACGCGCACTCTTGTAGGTGTTGACAATAGTGCGTGAAGGTAAAACTCAGAAAAAAAAAGAAATTTCACCAATTTGAAAATAAGCTCGGGCTGTTCATTGTATCACATAGCAGTGCGCTCACACACGTATGAGGAAACACAAAAAACCCAAAAGCCGTCGTGCGTTTCCGCCATGTTGTTCCAGACAGCAAAAGTCTGATATACAGCCGCGTACGTTCAGCTGACTCGGCACTGGAACCTAAAAACACCAGTTCCTACAAGTCACTGTGAACATCTTGTTCGGGCGAGCTCATACCTCGGAGTGAGAATGCGCAAATAGCCACTTAGTTTTTTTAAGTATGTCTCATCATACACAGGTAGCGAGACCAGCGCAATTTTCGTTTATCCATTTGTTCAAGAAGATGTCGCCAACTCTCGTCTGTCTGGCATACCATAAACTTACTCTCACAAGTCAGAGCCAAGCTATCCGGACGCGGCGATTTTCTCCCGGTTTATCGATTTTTTAATTTTCTGTGGTAGTCCCGAGGCTCTGATACTACAGTGCGTGCTCATATATAAGAATATCGGAAAATCGGGGTTGGACCAAATATTCTTAGCAAATTTCCATACTTAAGCACATCACGCCCATATATAAGCACATAACACTCGTCTAGGAATTCCGGTCCGATATTCGTATAAGACATTATTCTTACAACTGAGCACGCACTGTATTCGTAAGAGGCCAAAATGAAGGTGTTCCAAACGGGGCCTTGAAAATTTCAGCGTTCTGGGAATGTCATGGAGACACAGACTTTCGCCCCCCCCATAAATTGGGGGTGACTATCTCTTCCTGTGTCACCCCTCGCCCTGTGGTGTTACTTGCATCTTGCCAGCCGACCGATAATAAAACACCTAAGTTATTTTATTATTTCATCTTAGTCTTCCATCGTGTGTATCTGCGAGTGCCCGACTGTTTTTTTGGAGTCCAACCTGAATATATATCACAGACATATTTCAGGTTCTCCATCAGGTTATGGTGCCCTGACACGCTTATTTTTTTACCTCGTTGATTCGTCGACAAGATCGCTTCACGCCCCGTGATTCTATCCGACATATTTTTTTAGTACCGACATCGCAGCCGTAACGCGCTTTCAGCGCTGGTCAACTTCCGACATCCCGACATCAGCCGTATCGCACTACGCGCAGCAGCGGCAGCTCCGACATCCCGACATCTTTCATCATCCGACATCTAGACGCTCGCTATCAGCGAGACGTTTTTAGCGACGCAGGCATTCCGACATCAGCCGTATTGCACTACGCACAACAGCGGCAGCACCGACATCCCGACATCTTTTATTTCCGACATCTTCAGCCGTTTTCTTATTGCACACCTTCTGGCTTCGTGCTCTGGAAACGACCGTTTTTTTTTTCCGACCTCTTATACCGACATCTACGCCTTCAACACTCTGGCCAGCAGCACCTCTGCTGCCGGAAAATTGGCTTACCGCACGACGCTTTTGACCTCACCGCCGTGTTCCTCGTCGAAATCTACCCCAATTTGTCTTTTTCATCGTTCGATTTGGTTATTTTTGGCGAAAGTTACGTTTTCGTTTGGGAACCCTAAGTATTGGGCTCCAGATTTTCCAGCTTACAACGGCCATGGCTTCGTGTCGTCAGCGTTCGCGCATTTCTGCAGTTGCCTCCGCGTTGCAGGTGATTCGACGACGAGAGCTTACCCCTGGCTACGATCTGGTGGTGTCTGGTGGTGCTTATGCACCAGACACCAAAATCGAGTCCATCAACCCCATCATCGACATGAGCTTTGACCACTACGAGCTCACCCCGCAGCATCCTCCACTCTTCCCTCCATCCTGCGTGCCCCTTGGCCACTGCCTGGTGGTGTTTGGTAGTGTTGCAGCCCTCATCCCGCCGCTTTTCCTCTCTGCTTTCGCACTTGTGCGCGGCAGAGTGGCGCCACACCGCATTTTCCACCTTCGCCCCCCCCCCGGGGTGTCCACGTCCCCGCACTCGCTCTGTTGGTGCCACGCATCGTCGCACTACATCGCGTGGGCGTACGTTGGATGACAACGTCCTGGCGGCGCTCGACTTCGTTCACCATCGAGAGCTACGCCGCCGTCCACCCTCGATTGCTGGGGCTAGATTCGCCGGCTGGCCTGTGGGAGTAGTCATCCCCACAACACATGCATGGGCATACGCCCCTAGAGCACGCATCAAGAGACCACGCAGCGCGGCGGAGCCACACTAGCTAGGTTGGAAGAGACCTCTTTGGGTCCCAGAAGATGCTTGTTTTTTTAGGGTTTTGCCTTTGTGGCCAACCGTAGGATGTTAGACCCGGCTTTGCTGGCTTGCATCGTGGCACCTCACGCCTTCGGGGCGAGGTGGTGTCATGGAGAGACAGACTTTCGCCCCCCCATAAACTGGGGGTGATTGTCTCTTCCTGTGTCACCCCTCGCCCTGTGGTGTCACTTGCATCTTGCCAGCCGACCGATAATAAAACACCTAAGTTATTTTATTATCTCATCTTAGTCTTCGTGTGTATCTGCGAGTGCCCGACTGTTTTTTTGGAGTCCAACCTGAATATATATCACAGACATATTTCAGGTTCTCCATCAGAATGGGATATTCGAAGCAGAAGTTCTGCTTGGAACGGGGCCAAAAAGTGAACTAGCTCGCCAACAATGCAGACCAAAGAGTTTCAAGACCAGACTTCTGCAGTCTGCAGATTGACGAATATCAAAAGTGGCATAACTTTTGAACGCATTTGCCATTTTGGTTGATCCAAAGACCGGTCTCGATTAGATTACCACCCTCGTTTCGAATATGCACATGAAAATGTGTTGTGTGGTACTCATTGTCTAAGATAGTGTACCGTATCTCACACGACCGCGCCTTCTGCTTTTTAAGCTAAAATATTATTTTGCATGATTCACTTCGCAAACCTGCCATGTTTCTAGACAATCGAACATGTTGTTACAAACCACTTGGCTCCCACCTTCGATACGAATATGCCAACCTCGTGAATGCGTTTGCTTAGCATCCTTCATCGTATCATATTATAAATCAAATACTTTTTCTAGACGAACGCTGATTGTTCATGTTGCCTTGCATGCCTCTCTCGCTCGCAGTGCTAACGGGCTCTGTCCCGCCTCCTCCCATACTCCGTTTCTTTGTCATAACCATTTGGGATTTCGCTTGACATACATCACATTTCCCGTTGCAGTGACTTTTTCTATCGCCCTTTTCACCAAAATATGTAATTATTTGCTTATGTCGGCACACCTTGGAGTTGTCACAAAATTATTTCATCCTTTGTAGTTGGTCACTTGCCATATCTGCCGTTGAACCATTTGTGAGAAACGTTCTCAAGTTGTTACAATCTATCGCTGCGTATAGCGATAAGCACTCGCTATCATTACCATCCCGCCCGGCTCTGCCTATCTTTTGAACATACGCATCAAGTGATTGTGGCATGGAATGGTGCACTACGCCATCGAACATCCGCCTTATCTATCCCCATTCCAAATGTTGGCGTTGCAGCCACTACTTTGTACGTGCCTTCCATCCAGCCGTCGTACACTTGCGACCTTTCAAACTCATCGAGATCCCCGTGATAAAAATTTGTATGTTTGAAATGCTCCTAACTCCCCATGCAGCCCCCCACAAATTCATACAGTAATCACCCACCTTTAAGAAAACAGGAGATATGGGGCCAGCCAACGACATTCACCAACTTGGGTAGCCCCCCTGTCTCCGACTATTACGGTCCTGGATGGACCAGATGTTTAGCACGGCTATTATAGAACAGTAATAGCAACGTGTGAGTATATGGCGGGTGTACGAGTGCAGCAGTCTGGGGACCAGAAGTGCGTGCTTGAGCTCAATGCTCCTCATATACTCTAATGCTCTCACGCGTCGCACGCGTTACCACCATCGGGTTGCGGTGAACCCGAGAGCACTAGGTGAACTTGACGCATCGGCTAGACGATATAGCCATTGATGCTCGCATACTGTTCAGTGCATGCTAGAAGCGAAGATGCGTCTTGACAGAACAATTCAGTTCGTTCTTTAAAGACGTATCTTGCTTCGCCATCTCGATGCCATATACTTGGCCTCTCGATGACAGATGTCACTCACCTTAGGTGGATGGCATACATTATGATGATTGCTGACATGTCATAGTCGACCGTACTGACAATACCTGACGACTGTATGTCATTATGACACATGACATGACTTGACTTGACATGACTTGACATGACATGACATGATATGACATGACATGATATGTATGACATGCATGATATGTATGACACATATGTCATCGGTCATATCCCTGACATGCTCGCGCGCCCACTTCAACACCTCGAGTTGCCCTCCACCCGCCGCTCGATTACACGCTTTTTGTCTGAAGACGCGATATGCCCGCAGGTCATTCGAATATTCGATAGCCTTGAACGCCCATTCTGCGAGGGACACGCTTATGAGTACCTTGCTGATATGTATTGGCAATTTAGCTGAGTCGGCGAGTGCGGTGCGCATGCTACGGCACGTCTGCCGCAAGAGTTGACGATCGGCGGACGCATCTAAGTTCGGCAAGATGAAGTAAGTCCAGCATCCGCCTTGGCCCATCCCACCGTCCAGTGAACACAACTCGGAGAGGATGTCGTCCATATGATATATTGCTAGCCACTAACTCCAGCGAGGGGATAACGTGCACAGAAATGTAAAAAACATGTTACGGTATATATGACTCTCAACGCGCCACGCGTTAGTAAACAGTCGTATTGCAACGCGCTCACTCAGAGGAAGGTCGCGCGCTCATTGTGCCACTTCTTCGAACTATCTTTTAGTACGTAGGATACAGTACCAAATGTATGCCAGGAACAAGTATGACCGATATATACTTGATCGCGCTGCCGCCATATTTCCCTCAGAGATATGCATTTAGCCAGCGCTGCAACAATCCCAAACACAATGAAATCGTGCGTATAGCCATAATTATCGATAATATCCATGCCATAACCGCCAGAACGCCTAGGTTGACCAATGAAAATCGTCAGACCCGTTATACGTCACCAGTCGAATACGGATGTCTAATGGACCAATCGACCCCACAATCACAACTGCAAGCGTATACCGTATACTCTCCAAGTCGTGATTATTCAACGAAGTCGTGATTATTCACATCTTCTTTCACAATACTATATAGATTTCTACGCCCAATCTAGGATCAAAATAGAATACCTTGCTTAGGTGCACCAAATGTATAAATGCGTTTATAGATACGAAAATGGCTGTACATAAATACGTACCTTGGGTTCACCAAATGCATTTACATTCACAAGATGAGGATTCGGTAATACCTGATTATCAATACTTTTATATACATATATATCGGATATTCCAATGCACATTTGTGATTGTGACCGACTGTCCTTAGCGTAGAATTTGATCATATCACACAGGTGTAAATTGATAATGCCACTTGTTAGCGAAGCATCCCATCTTAGGGATTTCTGATTATTATTTAGATTGTATCAAATCACGAGTAATCACTGCGATTCATATACCCCTTCGCACACGCACAAGCTCACAACTCGCTTCCTGTATCGCAACTGCCACACTTGCATATCGTGATGCCATCCGCGCATTTGCTTGTATATATTTGCTTGGTTATCATGATATAAGTTTATACACGCATGATACTGTACACGTAATCACTCAGTAATAAGGAACTCCTAGGGGGAGGGGGGTACCCAAGTTGATGAGAAAACTGGCCGGACCGAAAACTCACCCCGAAATAAGAAATATGGTGTTGGCTGCCTATCTTAAGGGGCATTTCATACATTTCATATATATTAAGAAATCTAGGATGGAAAATTTACCAAAATGGTGTAGGCAAATGCTATTTTTATCAGATTTTTTTAATAAAGCTCTGCAAAAATCAAGGCACAGTGCAATATGATGCTTAAGTCCATGCGACACTACAATATTATACATTCACCCAGAATAAATCAACAAGTGTATGCAATATCCATGACCTGGTACAACGAACACAGGTTTAGGGTAGGTAGCATTCTGGCTAACCCACGCATCTCCTATGATACGCTTTGCAGAAGGCACCAGGTGCCAGCTGGTACACTATCCGGTAAACGATATTGGACACGAAGTGGGAACTGGTTCCGCGCGATCGAGAGGTCATCAGACCTGAGACCGGTCGTCATCGTCTCTTCGCCGGAAATTTCCGGCGAAATCACATCAATACATTGCATGAGAGATTTGGGGAGCGGGGACGTTTCTGTCGAACCAACGACTATCGAGTCAGCCCATGCATTAACTAGTCAGCAGAGTTCAACCAACCCCTTGCGCTAATTGCTTATACAGTCAGCCAAACGACTATACAGTCACTACTGTAGTCATCGACCTACCACAGCAGTTCATGCTGACTGGTTAAGCATAATGCTCATCTCGCCAAACTAACCTAAGACATTCGATTGACTACAATACTATAGTTTACCTATTGTCTATCACCTGAAGGTTGGGTGTGCCCAACTTAAGAGCCATTTAAGTTGGGTGCACCCAACTTACCCTTTGATGGGATTATTGGGAGTTGTCGTTACCGGATTTTGGTTTTTATCAGCTCAAAATGACGGGGAAGATGTCCTCTTTTACACACGCAACTACACTATTGAGTGAATCAAGGTTATCCGTGAGCAATTTTGGTGAGTATGCGAGGGGGTAGGAAAAGTTGTAAAATTTCCAAGTGGTTTTGGGGGTTCACCTACTACGCATGCTACTTCAACCGAGGTTTTGAGGTTCAAGATGACCTCGGATGAAACTTTTGACAAGACACTGCAGAAAGATCAACTCAAGAACTTGACGTCATTGGTCTCCAAATTTTCAAAGGACCTTCGAGTGTCACGGGGAGTCCCTTATATTACCCACGTTCTTAGGTATTGTGTGGCTACTATCCAAATTCATGGTCCTCCCACAAGGACCAACGCGCGATGACTATTATGAGTGCCACATGGATCTTTGAGGCGTATACGTGCTTTTGACATCATATTTATGAGTCAATTGAATAATTTTCCCTGCAGGATCGTCCACGCGTGTGCTAGAGGGGCGTGCTTAAAGGGTGCGCTTTTTTCATATGTTTTTTATCGAAATCGTCGAAAAAAAGATGGTCCTCCCACAAGGACCATAGTCTTTAAGCGTCCTAGCGGTTGCATGGTGCGCGGTGTTGGCCGTTCATGGTCGCACACCTTGAGTTTATGACCAAATATGAAAACTTAGTTGGATAGTCCACACTCTAGTCGCCATCTGAGCTCTCGTTTTCCGTGGCGGGTGATAACTCCCGAGTGAAATAAGGATTTTGTGATTTTTGCACTTCTAATTTTCACTTCGCGTTAAGCTAACGAGTGCACATCGCTCACATACTTGCCCATATGGCTTATGTTAAGCTTTCAAAAAATCATTTTATGGATATACTTCAAAAGTTTAAGCACCATACGCTCCTACCACACTGTGAATGCACTCGTAGCGGGCATCGTGGATAATGGGTCATGTTTGCACCGATTATCCCATTCCGGCTAAAAAAACCGACTAAAAAGGTGTACGGTTGTTAATAAGCATTAGAGATGGCCAATATATGCACTCTAACATGACGTATGACCCAAATATGATGGGGACATGTGTATAAGATCGATATGATCGCATGGACGCAGGTGTAGCCTGCACATACTATTCCCAAAAAATTATTGAAGATATCGTATCTTTTTGTGCCTTTTTGAATTTTCAAAAAAATGCAATCTGAAAAAGTTGAGGGTGCTTGTCGCAAATGCGAACGCCATGGATATATTGGGTGGATCCAGGCCGGACCAAGCATCGAAGTAATTAATATATGTCCCATTTATACTAAAAATCATTGGGCGCGCCTTCTAGATCCGAACCAATGCCAAATTAAATTCTTGCAACATTGGTCCTTGTGGGAGGACCATAATCGATTATGGTCCTCCCACAAGGACCATGGGATACTAGCCATGTGCACCCAACCTAAGGGAAATCCGGAATATTTCAGCACATACCCTACTGAAACGGGCTCATTATATCCCGCAATATTGGAGTATAGAGGTATAATGCATATCCATTGTTCAAAGGGAACATAGTAGCCCATGGCCTAGCATTGCTTTGGCATTGTAAGTCCGATATTCGACGAGTTATTGACGTTTGAAATATGGTTCTTAGGTTGGGTGCACCCAACTTAGCTTCGGGCAATAGACACTATAGAATAATAATTCGTCTGACAGAACATGACATGACATGACACGCGACACGATCCGACACGACGGTTAAACGATGCACGTTATCGTTATCTGAACTTTGAAATCCTTGAAGCTCATAAAAAAACGGGGTTCCGTCTACCGTGTCACTCGACAGTAGCTGGGTATTGATTTACAGAACGATCAATTCCCCACAGAATTCCCAATGTAAAGTCGCGTTATAGTATGTTTAAGCAAGGAAGTCCATGTGGCGTTAATTCTCACGCAGCATCCTTCGCGCTACCCAATCGCAACCAAATGATATAGAAGGAGTAGGAATAGTTTTCAGAAGCACTAGAATACTTTTCATATGCTTCTGAAAACTATTCCTACTGCCGCTAAATCTTAAACCCTTTGCCTTTCCCTTTGACTTTGGCCTTCCGTTCGCAGTTTTACCATGTGCACCTGACCTCGGAGCGGTGGCACCTCGGATCCGGCGAAATGACGATGACGGCCTGTCTCAGGTCTGATGACATCTCGATCGCGCGGAATCAGTTCCCACTTCGTGTCCAATATCGTTTACCCACTATCCCCACTGCCATCGTCTTGTACACGCACGCATGATGTGGTCCCTACGATCGCCATCCTCATACACGACCTCAAAGTTGTACCCGCACCTGTGTGAGGGATAATACTTGGATACGCAGCCGTGGCACCAACCTACACCATTCCACTTAAAGAGAAGATGCCAGCCGACCATGGAACAATTCAGCTGGCCCGCGTCAGGGACACTCAAAGTTGTGTACCCGGCAGGGATAAACCACTTTGCAGCCTCGTCTGAACATTCATCTTCGTCCGAAAGTTCCTGTTCCTGTTCTCGACTCTCAGGGTCCATTTTCTAGGTTTTGAAAATTTTAAGAAATGTGGCTGGCTATGTACGGATGGCACGTGGATGGCTATGGAATGTGCTGGCTTAAAAGATCGCGGTCACTTTCTTTTCTTCCATAGGGCGGCGCGTGGGGGGGTACCCAAGTGAGAAGCTGGCTGACCTGGAATTTACGGCTTTCTTATAGGTGGGTGATTACTGTAGTGCCAATTGCTCAATTTAAATGTGTATCGTCTCCCATCCGCATGGCATCTTGGCAGATATCCCGTTGGATGCATCCCAACATACACGCTCGACAGTTGCGATATAGGAAGCGAGTTATGGGCAGATATATTCGCACCGAAGGTGCATATATTCCTCCGAAAATGGAAAAAAATATACAATTCTCCACATCCCATAACTTACATCACACATTGCATGTATGCTCCATATTTAAGACAATCTGTTTTTCAAACACGTCATCCGATCAAACCGATTCTATCATATCACTGCATTTTTCGATCGAACAGTTTTTATGCAACGGATATTAAACGAATGCCGCGCGCGACGTCATCTTTCCCTCACGCTTTTAGTCGCTGTAGACATCGCGCTCCCGTCGTCGCAGCCCAGCCACGAGGCAGACCTGATATCGAGATACCCACATCACAATCGAATGATAAAGCGAGGTAGCGAGCGCGAGCGGAGCGGAGCCCCCGCGACGCGACGCGGGAGCGACGAGTGGGCTTCACTGTTATAATAATGTTTTTACACCTTCGGTGCGTCATGCACATAATTGTCATAATTGCACGATGCGCGTCGGTGCAACATGCCGACTATCGATGTATAGAAGTGTGCCCGCTAGATTGCATCATCGCGACATGCGAGCGTCCACACAAGACATAAAAACTCAGAAATGTTTGCATGAATTGTCACGGCCTTCATGCACAATCGATCATTGCTCACGCGATTTTGCGACCTTGGCCTGCGCATGCATGCCCTTATAATCCACTAACCACTACCAACCTTTTACCAGCCATCGTCGGATACGAAAGCTATGGATACCATCACGCCTGCATCTCGCGTGAATATCCGACTAGCTACCGCCCTCACCCGTAAATATCAGCGCGCGAATAACACAGTACAGAGTACCCGCATCCGCATACATCCGCGCCTGCGGGGTCTGCGCCTGCCTTCATCTGTAAATACTAGCGCGTCGATATTTGCGGATGTGAGTGCTTTGTTTTTGGCGCGAGAGCCCGCATCTGCAAACACTCGTATTGATTTAAGTTCATCAAATCTCACGGCAGACGGTCGGTAGACGGCAGATGATCTCGCGGCACTGTATAAATGGACACATTCGTAACCGTTATTGCAGCGGTGCGGTATGATGTTGCATAAATATATACGTTCAATAAGTATATAGTTACATAATTGCATATGCAGTATGATGCATGCTTTACATCATCCATGTCGTTATTGGTAATTATATAAATGCATTCTTTCTGAGCAAGACGTAAGCAAATCATGAAATAAAAAATTGCGAGTGTAACATGAAAGATGCGTGTATGCATGGTTGACATCCCGGATGTGGTATGATATACGGCATATACCTGACGCCAAATGTCCCTCCACCTCTTCCTCCTTTATTATTATAAAATCAAGTCTCCTCTAAAATTTCGTTTCGGTGCGCGATCATCATCATCCATGTCGTCATACTAGCATCATGCAGGTGGCACTAGTGATGCCCATTACTCACAAATTGCTGACCTGACACCTTCGATGATGGATGACAGTTGTATCGATGGCCGACGGTCACGTAAATAGTCATCACGAACGCTGCTCGCATGCGCTCCCAACCGACGCACTGAAGGTGTAAAAACATTATATTATAACAGCGAAGCCCACTCGTCGCTCCCGCGTCGCGCCGCCCCCGCTCCGCTCGCGCTCGCTTTACCATTCGATTGCGATGCGTGGGTATCTCGATCTGAGGTCTGTATCGTGTTTGGGCTGCGACGACGGGAGCGCGATGTCTACAGCGACTAAAAGTGTGAGGAAAGGATGACGTGGCGGCATTCGTCGAATATCCGTTGCATAAAAGCCTCTAGATCGAAAAATGCAGTAATATGATAGAATCGGTTTGATCGGACGACGTGTTTGAAAAGCAGATTGTCTTAAATATGGAACATACATGTAATGTTTTATATGATTTTATAGGATGTGAAAACTAGTGTGCTTTCTTCCATTTTCGGACGAGAGGAATAGATGCACCTTCGGTGCGATGATAATTAGTTATGGGTCATCAGTTTTGCCTTCTCTAATTTTCTACCTGCGATATACTCTCCATATACTCTCCGTATATACTCTCCAAGTCGCGATTATTCAACGAAGTCGTGATTATTCAAATATTCTTTCATAATACTATATACTGCATCCCGCATCGGAAATTCGGAATCGTAAACAACCGACTCGTCAGTCAAAACTGGCAAACGAATATAGCGTTCATGAACACAAAATTAGACACTGCAATATTACACCGAGCCAATCACGAACGAAGCCGAGACAGTTCCAATATCAAACGATTGGAAACATACTAAGTTGGCCAATCTCAACAGAGAGAGAGAGAGCTCTGATGGGCTTGAATATGAAAATTTTCATTTCCGTTTGTCAACATCTTCGGCGCGTCAGCTGCTGCGAGCGCACACGCAAGCGCCACGGTTTATATCATTACGGAATTCAAGGCCTGATGACAGCAGGGTATCATTAATACTAATATCCCCTGATTTACTAACAGGGTGGATGTATTACATCATTTCATTTTTGAGCATTTATACACGAAGGATATAGATGTCGATGATGACTCGGATATTCAGTCTTACGGGTTTGAGGGTAATACTTTTTCATCCTCGCCTCCAGATTTTAATTATATGATATGTCCGAGCGTTCATCCGCGCAGATTTTAATCATATGATCAATCCGAGCGTTGCTGACGCTTGTAAGATTGACACATCTGTATTTGTTTCACATCGACCGTGTTTTGCTCTCATTCTGCACCACAACTCCTTGCATACAACCACGCGCAGGTATATACGTCTCACCGGGCGGAAACTAGAATGTGATGGAAGACGTAATATATATACATATATTAGTCAAGCCAAACAGCGGAAACAGTCAGACGCTGCAGAAACGAAGGCTAAGATGAGATAATAAAATACAGTGAGTTTTTATTATCAGTGCGAACTGCGAAATGCTGACTGCCTACGTGGCACCTCGGGGCGAGGGGTGAAACATAACAGGAGAGGCTGCTCAACCCCACCTTACAGGGGGGTGAAAGTCAGTGTCCCCATGACACCACCTCATCCCGAAGGTATGAGGTGCCACACGCAGGTCCCTAATTCACAAACATAGCAAACCCAACCGAACACATCACAAGATTCTAGGGGCCTTTTTCAGCCCAGCTAGTGTGGCATCCGCCTGCGCTAATCTTGCGTGCTCTAGGGGCTTACGCCCATGCGTGTGCCGTGGGGATTAGCTACTCCCACGGGGTAGGCTGCTAAAACTACTAAGCAGGCTAAAGTCGGCGGCGGCGGTGCTCTCAATGATGTGAAGGTCAAGCATAGCCCATTGTCGTGGATCAACCGATGCCCAAGCGAGGCCAAAGCCTTCAACAGCGTGGCACCACCAGAGCGGATGAGCCGAAGTAGGGGGGGCGAGAAGGGCGAAGGTGGAAAATGCGGTGAGTGCGCGCAACGAACGCGTTGTACACAGCAAAAGCGAGGATCGAGGAATCGGAATGGGAGTGGGAGGTGGTGATAACACCACCACACACCACCAGACGACGGCCAAGGGATGCGTCGGGTGAAAGCGGAGAATGCGGAGAGGCGATGTCGTAGGAGTCAAAGTCCTTGTTGTCGATCAAGTCGAAAATGTCGGAGTCGAGGTTGGTACTCGGCGAACAAGCACCACCAGACACCACCAGGACGTAGCCAGGGGTAAGATGTTGTCGACGTAGTCGTAAAGATACCAACGCTGAACGCATAGCGGCCATACGCCACGCTGGAGTGAGGCGGCCACGGCCACAGACTGCAGACTGCAGAATCCGCAAACCCAACGATAGGGTTCCCAAGCGAAAAAATAACTTTTCGTAAAATTGACAATTTCCAGTGATGAAAAAGCAAAATTAGGGTAGAATTTCGCAAGGAAAACGCCGGTCGCGTCAAATATGCCGTGCGATAAGCCAATCTTCCTGCAGAAGGAGTGCTGCTAGCCAGAGAATACCAAAGAGTAACGCGGCCGCCAAAAGTCCGGCGAAGAAAGCGGGAAAAGCGGAGAAAGTGGAACGCAAATCGCGTCAAGAAAGCGGAGAAATCGGTTAGGTTAAAGCGGCGCCGTAAGCGGCGAAAGCGGTGTTAAAAGCGGACGTCCAGAAATCGTTGAACTAAAGCGGATAGCAAAGCGGTCGTAAAGCGGAATCTTAAAGCGGATAAAATCGCGGGGCGCGAAGTGATCTTGCTAACGAATCTTCAAACAGGGAAGCGTAGCGAGGGTCCATAACCTGATGGAAGACGTAATATATATACATATATTAGTCAAGCCAAACAGCGGAAACAGTCAGACGCAGCAGAAACGAAGGCTAAGATGAGATAATAAAATACAGTGAGTGTTTTATTATCAGTGCGAACTGCGAAATGCCGACTGCCTACGTGGCACCTCGGGGCGAGGGGTGAAACATAACAGGAGAGGCTGCTCAACCCCACCTTACAGGGGGGTGAAAGTCAGTGTCCCCATGAGAATGTTGCTATGCAAACCGTAGCAGAACCTGTGCGTATGCAAGCTTGATTAGCTCCGGACTTAGCAGTGTTCACTTTACAGTATAACGTCTTCATGTTTATGTGTATACTTATACCAGCAAGACGTGACTGGCACGGTTAACCCTCTGGAAATTATTTATTATACTTATGCCATCCATACGCGCTGGTATACATCGCGGCACACTTTTTAGCATCTTGTCTGTGGCACTCATCGCCTGTATATTTATAATGTCTGATTGGGTTCCGCATAAACAACGTGCACCCAAGCGGCGTTACGATGATTTACATCAGGGAGGAAGAAGAAATGGAACTCAATATAGTCAGGTATAAGACTTTTCGACGACTGTTCTTATTATACCGTGCTGGGATGCCCATCATACATGTACCATTTATGTCACGCTGTATAATTCTATTTCGTGATTTGCTGAGGCCCTATCCAGCGAGGGCGCATCTCTATAATTATACAAAAACAGCAGGGTATCATTTGTGCCAAAAGCCGATCGAAAGATTGTAGCGTCACACATATACGATGCTGGGTATCACGATGCGATAGCAACCCCTGGTATACGTAAAAATGCCGAGAACGATGTCCTCTGCGCGCGGACGATTTATACCAAAAGTGTATGCACGAGCTCCTTGTGTGTTTGATATACAAACATCCAAGAAACCGCACCATGAATTCACGACAAACCATTCGATATTAAATACAGAGAGTAAATATAAATTGTGTCGCGTCAATGATGCGCTTGCAAGTTGTATCGCGCGCGTATCTAGCAGTTCAGTGTGTCGCGCATAAAGATCTATGCACTTTTGCAGATGTCTTACAAACGCCGTGTATAGCATCATCTGACCGTGATCGTCGTTCTGTATAACGTCGTCGTTGCAATAATCAGAAGATGTTCGAGAATGCGAGTAAAATGAGTTTTTCTTTGTGATTTGTTATTTGTGATTTGGGCATCTATACGCGCCAATTAGTTCAGCAGTAGTTATCGACAAATCGACGTTGCGTGAGAAAACTATGTTCTGGCCAAAGCCCCTCTAAAAGTGTCCCACGAGTCTGAACATCCTGTGTTTTATAAATGTAGAATGTAAGGTATTTCAGCAAAAAAACAACTAATCTTGAAAAGGTATATTTCGTATGTATATATGTTATCACAACAAATAATAAAACAACATATGTGTATTACTCAGCGTAACGGTGCAGGAACGATGGCGCCGGCGCCGCCGCCGCCGCCGTTGGGGTCACCGCGGCGTTTTTGTGTTCAGACGCTCACACCGATTACATCAGCGTTGAGCGATCGCCTTCTCGCGCTTCATTCAGTGCTCGCCGATCTCATACGTCACATCGCGGCACCCAGCCACATCAATAACTACGCGTCGGTCCGCGTTGCAGTACCCAAACGACACCGCTGCCGCGGAACGCTCAAGATTCGCTCTTATTCTCGTGACAAAGTGCCTTCACTGCTCAAGATTCGCTCCCGCGACACACTGTCGCCACCGTTCACCTTCAGATAATCAGACGTTCACGCTGATCACTACAGCGTTCTCCTCCTCGCGCTTCACTTGGTGCTCGCCAGTCTCACATTCATCGCGGCACCCATGGTGCGTCAGCCCGTTGCAGTACTGTACCCCAACGATATCGCTGACGCGATACATACAGTTCAACAGTGTCTTCGCTGTTCAAGATTCGCTCCCGTCACACAGTGCCTTCACTGTTCAAGATGCACTGCCGCGGTACGAGTGTGGGCACCGTTCACCTTCAGACGTTCACGCCGATCACATCAACGTTGAGCGTGCACCTTCTCGCGCATCATTCAGTGCTCGCCCTTTTGACACGTCACATCGCGGTACCCAGCCACGATAACGCGTCGGCCCGCGTTGCAGTAAATACCCAAACGGTTCCACAACTCTGAACCCTGTCTCCCTATAGTTCTCACCGCCAATTTCCCCACTGCGCAATCTTCTATACACTCTCCACCACAGCCACCTATCCACGCTCGCCCGTCGCGTCTATACAACGGCGAGACGCTGCTTGCACAAAACAAATTTTATGGTAAATTTCAAGCGATAAAATGGATAAAGGGAATATATTATTGAAATTTAACGCAGGAATTTAGTGTTAAAGCGCGCTTTCACGACATGGGGGGGGAAAGCCGGCATCGAGCGGACTAGCGACCAGTCCGCAGCACGAAGCTGCGGAAATGGGCCTGGAGTTGCTCATCAGCACGGGTCGGGCTGCGCTGAGAGCCCAACGGCTTGCACGAAGGCAAGGGGCACCCCTGCCTGAGTGCATCGGTGACGACGAGACCATCGCGCTCACACCTCAACAGAACCTGACATACTTGGCTCTGCACGCCACTCGTGCAGTGGCGACGGCAGCAACGGTTTGCTTTCCCGCATTTCAGCGGGCTAGCAAAACCGCGACAGGCTTGGCGACTACATCGACTTTTCCGCCTCCTCCATCTGCGCAAGGCACCGCCCACACGCAGGGGCCCAGCGCCAGAACGCAACGACGCAGCTCGCAGAGGCATAAGGCGAGGGGAAGAGCTGAGGAGCGGAACCATCCGCCAGCAGCTACGGGATTTTTCACGACCACCTCCCTTAAGCCAGCCGTGGTGCCAGGCGGCAAATTCACGTTTGGTAATGCCTCTGGGCAAGTGCAACCTAGAGACTTCAGTCTGGCTGCGCCGCCATCTGTCAACGGAGCAGTCAGCGACTTTAGCAGTTTCGGCGAGGTCGTGCGGACATCGACAGCAGGACAACCGCCCTCTCCTGGTGAGAAGCGCAGCGGAAAGCCGACATCGGTGCCACCAAGCCCGCCGCGAATCAGCAAAAAGGGGAAGGCAGCAGAGCAGCCTGGTAGCCCTGGGGACGAGGACATTGCCGACCTCGAGTGCGAAGACCCTTGGCACGAGGCGGACGGATTGGACACTGACGTGCACGACTCGTGCATTTAGGATCCAGTGCCGCATGCTTACTTCCCTAGTGCGTTGTGACACTGAACGCACTTCTTGCCCTTGCTTGTGTTTAAGCCAACGGCGCCATCACAGGTGGCCACTCGCGAGAGCTGAGCAAACGGCCGGACACCGCTTTTCGTTCCCCACACCACGACGCATCCGGGGGATTTTCAGCGGCGACAGCGGCGTGGATTCTGGAAGTGGCAATAACAGACCACAATATCGCTCCGTCAGAACATCCTAGAACCTGACTGTAATAGCCCATTCACAAAACAGTGATAACCCTGGAGCTGACAGTAATTACACGGCAGCTCATTGACCTGCCTGTATCTTTGGATAGGCGCCTTAGTTGAATCTCCGATTGGGAGCGTGTTCGTTGTTGTTCGTGCTCCACTAGTCGGGGGTTCTTGCATCCACCGTTTCTGCTAGGTGGGTGCTAAACTAGGTTTCATCTTTGACCTGCCGGGGTAGGCCCTCATCCTGCAGCCTCCCGTTGTGAGGAATGGCTGCAGATTAGATGCTGTTAGCATGGCAATGGCCGCCTAGCAGAACTCAAGGGCTAAACTCTCTAGTTCACTGGACTGGGAAATAGCAGTCAGGGCAGAGGGGCAGGCTTGACCGCTGTGCACGTAATAATATCACACCTCCGGTAGGAGGTAGGAGTAACATTTCTCTTTTTTATTTTTCTTGCATATCTCCCCTTTTCAAAATCAAGAACTCTCAAGCACGAACAATCAGCCTACACAAACTACCTTCGGTAGGCAATTTAATTTAGATTATTTCTCTCTGATTTTAGATTAACCCATTTTTCATGTTGATTTTAGATTAAGTTTTTTTTATCTCATCTGGCTATTACCGGTGCATGCATCCATGCCATCGTTACACTACGTTACACAAAGCAGTTGTCGCGTAGCCAAACGAGAGGAAAGTAACATGGCTGAGGCCGACGACTTTGAGTTCACAAGCCCGGGAAAAAATGTGGAAGATATATATCATTCGGATGAAGAGGATGAAGAGGAATTCCTCGTTAAACACATGGAAAAGTCGAAACGTACCCGTGTCCCCTTAGTGTGGAGTACCGTCCTCAATGGTGTATCGTATGTAGAGTGCACAGAGAAGATGGAAACCTTGAGCCTCGAGGGTGTGACCAAGTCTGGCAAGGATTATAGGTCGAAAAAAAACGGTTCCGTGACTCAAAACTTCAGGTGTGCTTTACAGCATACACACGGTTGTCAGGTTTACTACAAAATTGTCAAGGGAACGACCTTATGCCCTACTATTCCATGCAACATGTACACCCGTGGGACACACGACCATACTAATTTCATAGGAAAGGGTATGTCGAAAGATTTAAAGGACAAGTGTAAGGAGGCGATCAAGGAAAAGCTTCCGCCTAAAGCCATTTTTAAGAAGCTTAGTACCGCAGTCACCACAGCCATGGAAGACGATGACGTCGTTGATTATAAGGTCATAAAGAGCTTTGTGAACAACAATCGCAAACAAATCTTGGAGCTTAGAACCATAAAGACATGCGGTCAGTTCATGGAGGTTTGCCAGACCTCCAACTTGTTGGCCATCCCCGTGACCGATCGCAAAACGGCGGGGACGCTTTGCATGTTTGAAGGACAAGTACTCCAACCGAGCGGCTTCGAAACCGTGGAACATTACGCCGAGAATTCCGCGAACACCCTGCCTCCTATTCCTTTCGAAGCCCAAGCAACCCAAGATGAGCTTAATACTTGGAAGCTGGCGGGTTGGAATGAAGACTTTTCCGTTTATGAACGGAACCTTCAAGCACATTTCATCTCAATTCTTGCTTGCGAGTCTGCTGAGTACTTCGTGCATATCTTAGAGAACATGCTTGTCGTCCAAGGGTGGAGTACGCGTTCGAAAAGGTTTTACAAAGGGAAGTTTAACTTGCGTGCCCTTTACAAGAACTACACCGAACTCGTCAAGGATTATGTCGCAGCGCAGAAACGCAAAAGGTGGTGCGTGATTTACACCACTTGGGGGAAACTCGAGGTTGTCAACGAGGTGTGCTCCTATGAAAAATTTACCATTTAAAATAACGATACCAAGGGTATGTGATAAAGGCACTAGTTTTTATCCCACAATCGCACAACAATACACGCCTCTATTAGCAGTTATTGGCAGTTTGTTTCACGGAAAAAAATTGGGGATTTTTGCTGTGGTAAGGGACCTCGCTACGTTTACAACAACCTAGTTCGGTTCAAACCGAAGACGATCTTTCTGAGCGATAAGCATCCTGCGCAAGGCATAAGACGCCTAGACTTAGAGAAAATCAAGTGGGAAGAAATCAACCCGCAAGTAGACATCATAATATCGTCCTTGCCATATGCAAGAGGGAAGTGCGAACCTTTGTTAGCTGCGTGTCTTCAATCCAACGCCTCGATCGTGTGTTTGAAGCTATTGCATTCGTTCGAACGTCCTGTGGTTGGGGATAGTAGAGCTAGTGCGTTCCAAAGACTTGGCTTAAAGATTTTGCTACCGCCTGCAAAGTATCCGGGGTTCGACCGTAGTTTAGGAGAAGTTGAAGCCTGGTATATTTTTTTCAACTCAGCGACAACAAAAGTTTTACTAAAGAAAAGTGTTAGTGAGTTTCACAAATTGCTGTACAAAGACAGAGGATACCCGGAAAGTGCTGGGAGCGTACCTTTTATTTATGATGGCGTAGAGCACAACGTTGCATCTTTCAAGGATCGAGGACTTATTTTGTGGGATTCGCGGAAACAGGCGGCCGGTGCTCATAAGTGATAACCAAAGGCTAAAGGTGCTACTCACGGAATTTGAAGCAACGTTGCATGCACAAACGTGCAAGATAATAGAGCGTGGCTGCGCAAACGAGGCAAAAGGCAAGAAAGGAGGGAAGGAGGGTTGGAATGTTGGGTGGTGGTTTAACATGGGGAGAACAGTGCAGCAAGAGGGGTTTGCCCCTAAGCTAGATGGCACATGTGCTTTCGGGACGCCCCACCCTTGGCACAAGAAAAAAGGAGTTTACATGGACGATCCGCTAACAAGTGCAAGCAAGCCGTATTGGAAGAAAGAGCTTTACATCCTAGCAGGTCAAATCTTAGAAATAATAGACGCGGATTACAAGCGAGACGGCGATTGGTGCTTGTATGTGTCGTGCATGCTAGCCGGGAAGTGCGAAGTGAAGCGACACGAGGACAGAAAAGATGTGTCACATCAATACATAATTTTTCTTGGAAACTACAAGAACGCGGTTCTGGAGATGGAGTCGCCTAGAGAGGATAGCAAGGGCACCCTTCTCCAATTCTCTGAAAGCCATAAGGTTTTAAAGTGCGATGCGCGGTGCAAACATAGAGTAGCTTCTGAAGGTTTTGAGGGAGTGCGCTATTGCGTTACTTTATACAAAATGTATGATAGGCGTCTAAGCAAACCAGCCCCGGTGTATTGGCCACCACATTATATTTAACGTACAACAGTGCAAGGTGAGTTCTCCTTTGCGAAATCAGGAGAGTCAACCATAACGTGTTTGCATAGACTCACCCCCGTAGGTGATGAAGCACACCATTCGTGCCTTAAAACGCACCCCCTATTGTGCACAGTTAGTTCTGAAGCACAACTTGCACATAGTTTGCCAATAGTGTTTCCACATCGCCTAATGGTAAGCATAGCGCCCGCTACGCAATGGTGGACGCTACGGTGCTCCCTAGTGGCTAATAGTGATAACCAATACAAGAATCGAGCCATGTATGACATGTTTTTTGCCCGGTTGTATAACACCGATAAGAAAGATTGCATAATATCGTCGAGTTGCCACCCTGCAACATGGTTAGTGTAGTGAAACAAGGGAAACGACCCAGAGAACAAGTGTCGCTGGCACGGTGAATATCCCCAGTTCCCACGTGAAGGTATAACCCCTCCCCAAGGCATACCCTCCGTGTATTCGAGATACACATAGCGGTTATGAAAGTCCCATATAGGGTTACCGTCACTATCGTCACTCTCCCATAGGTTCACAGTGTCTGTATACTTTAGCCGGAAGCCAGTTTGGGCATACTCGTCGAATACAGTGCCTTTGAAAGCTGTGGGTTGATAGTGGGGGGCCTTATTTTCAAGCAGAACACGCCGGGAGTGTCTATTACAACGGCGCCCACCATTATCACAAGTGAGACAAACCTTCTTAAAGCTTTTTGGAGGCTTCCTCATGATGGCAAGCGGGAACTACAGCGTTTGACCTGCGTGTGCACATTATTTGAACACGAGTCGTGAAAAGGACCACCGGTCATAGCCGGATGACATCAAGAAAACTTAATCTAAAATCAACATGAAAAAGAGTTAATCTAAAATCAGCAATAAATAATCTAAATTAAATATTTTTCCACTACCTTCTAACACCCCCTTCATATATATTCTGCACATATATTTTATCCGCGTCCTCTTAGACACACATATATGTCCGAGTGCCACCCCGTCTCGCATGCCACATTCCGAATGGGATATGCCGTTTGGGCATATCTCAACGTAAACAAAAAATAAAACTCGATTAATATGATATCTCTTGGTTACCTCGATATACACTTGTCGCAAGCGGATCCTGCTGGCGAAGCCGGTGTCAGAGGTACACACGCACCACCAACCGAAACACGATTAAATCGACGATACTAGCGAGGTGAAAATATTATAATGTACGTACTAAACTTTCTTAGTCAGTTCGATGATAATTGCAACATCGCGAGTCCTGCAGAAACCAAAGACGGAAAAAAACGAAAGACAAATATTTCACAAAGCACATACATTGTGTGGAATTTTCTATGTTTGATAACACCAGCATGCGTTGCACTGCATGTCGTAAAATCAATAGCTAAGCACAGCCATAGAATTCTATGGTAGATCTATTACCCCCGAAGTGTATTTGCATTTCTGTGTCGACATGACATAACAACAGATTCATCATTATGCTACAACTTCAGGGTACTACCCAGTGTTTCATGTTTGCAAATTTATTCCTTCCTGCTTGAAACAATCAAGTTGACCCACATCGTGCTGACATTTGTTCCGAAAAAGGGGCAGAGGGTAACAAACATGTGGAGACCCACAATTAATTGACATTCGAAGAGCTAGAACCAAGGTGTGCAAGCATACTGGGAAAGGGAAAAGTTGTGTGCACTCAATGAATGAGTGCCAAGATCAAACCAAGCTAACGTCGCCCTGGGGTGTGGTTTAGGCTTCTGACGAGAAAAGCTACGATTCAGAGTTACATGTAACGTACTGTGGCTTAAGTTATTTTGATCGTCCAATGATGTAAATATCTGCAAGCAAAACAATAAAGTGTGAATTAGACGTCTGTCTGAATGGACAATTGATGGATAACTCAAGGCAAACGACGTTCTTCTGGTGTCACCAGGCGTGGCGTTGATACACAAGATATTGGGGCAGAGCGCAGGCACACTCGCCCAGCAACACTTGTGCAGACAACAGTCCCTCACACACGCACGAGGCCCACACAGCTCATCGGGGCAGAGCGCAGGCACAATCGCCCTGCAGCACTTGTGCA